>JAJJLH010002194.1:0-36599 GCA_023806865.1 Isotricha sp. YL-2021a | reverse complement strand
AACATCATTTTTCATTAAAGTAACTTTATTTATAAATCTTTTTTTTTTAATTTTAGAATTATTTACCAATAATTTTTAATTAAAATATTTGATAATTCTTCTCAATAAAATTAATGGAAAAAATTATTAAAACATTACAATTTCAAGATATAATTGAGACAACATTTCATTATTTCTTTAATAGAAATAGAATTCAACATTCAATTATTACAGTTCTATTATCATTAGGAATAAATATTTTTATTATAATTTTATTTATATTAGGATTTAATGATTTAATTAATCATAATAATCCAGATGTAAATTTTTCAAAAATGAAAAATAATATAACACCAAATTTAACATATAACACAAAAGAATTATTATTTTCAATAGGAATAAGAGACAAAAATCATATTTTTATAAATGACCCATCAATTGCATCAATAAAAGCATTTTATCATATCAAAATAAATAATGATAAATTTATTTCATTACAAAATGAAATGACATTTATGAATTGTTCAAATACCCATGATATATATAAAAATTTAGATATTGAAAATTATTATAAATCAAATTCAATTGAGCAATATTCATGTTTTAATTATTCATCTCCTATTATAATAGGTGGAAGATATGGAACAACATTTTATAGTAATTTAGTATTTTATATAATTAAATGTCAAAATGGAACAAAAGAAGGAATAATATGTAAATCAAATGAAGAGATAAATGAAAAAATTCAAGATGGTTGGGTTCAAACAAATTATATATCTTCATTTGTAGATTATAATAATTATAATAATCCAATTGGATATATGATTAATGGTCCTTATGCAAAATTAGATGTAAATATAAATAAATTAACTTATATTTATTTTTCTCAAATTAAAATTGAAACAAATTCAGGTTGGATTTTCCCTTCAAAATCATTTCTTTATTCTAGTGAAGTTGATTATACTGAAAATGATATTAATCTTATTAAAAATGATGGTATTATTGCTACTTTTTATGTTTGTCCTTCTGATGATTTAAAATATTATTTAAGGAAATATATTAAAATTCAAGATATTGCTGCTTCTGTTGGAGGAATGTTTAATGGTCTTTGTTTAATTACTTCTTATATTATTAAATATTTTTGTACTTATCAGTATGATATTGAATTTGCTAATTCACTTTTCTTTTTTTCTTTTGATGAATTAAAAAAAAATAATCTTTTAAGACCTAAATTTAATGGGATGAAGTTAATTAAAATTGAAAATAAAAATAATATTTCTGACAATTCTATTTCAAAATTGGGGATATTAGATCAATTTCCAAAATTGAAAATATATAATATTAATAATATTAAAAAGCAACGTTTATATCAATTTAGTTTAAAAATATGTGATATATTTAAATTAGGTATTTATAATATTACTAAAAAAGGAAAAATTTTACAAAAAAAATATAATATTATTAAAAATGAAATAATAAATTATGCAGATTTTATAAATATAGGGAAAAATATTATAGAAGTTGAAAAAATAAAAAAAATATTAGATGGTCAATTTGATAAAAATGTTTTGATTCTTATCTATTAACTATAACTTCTATAAACTAATATTTTAAATTCAATATTATCCAATTTAATAATAATTGGAATAAAATTAGTTATTTATTATAAATTTTAATCAAAAATATATATTTTTCCTAACTTTTATATACATTCATAAAAATAGAGTTAAATTAAATTTATTTATTTTTCAATTATTAATTCAATTTTGAAATATTAAATATAAAAAAAAGATTAAATTTAATAAATGTGAAAATAATATTTTTATAATAAAAATATAATTTTGAAACTACATAAATATAAACATTAAAATACATAAAAATGATTGTTTAGTAAACTATTTATATTTTCAATTTTAATGTTCTTTTAGGAATATCATAAATTCCACTTATATTTCTTTTATAATTTCCTGAAAGGTCATTATTATTATTTCTCAAAATTGAATTTTCAATATTTATATATGGTAAATATTTATTTTTATGAATATAAGGTAATTCACAATATGAAAATTCATTATTAAAACTATTACTATTATACCTATTTAATTTTAAAAAAGAATCATTCTTATATGGCCTTAATGATTTAACTCGAAATAATTTTCTATGAAAAATATGAGACATATTTTGTTTGGATAAATCTTTATTATTTTCAATATCTTGATTATTTGTATTATTCAATCTAAAGTAATTTTTATATTTTATTTTTGAAGGTGTAATTGATTCATTATTATTTTTATGAATAAAAGTTTCTTCATCAAAAAATTGATTGATACGATTTTTATTGTTTTGAAAATTTGAAATTGAAAAATTTTTTTTTAATTTATTTGGAAATCGATTAAATAATTGATTTCTTTCATTTAAAGTATTATTATTTGAATATAATTTAGGGATATTATTATTAAAGCTTTTCAAATTGATAATTTTATTTGAATTTTTTACTTTTTCTAATAATATAGAATTGTCATGTTCAATTTTTTCTTCCTCGATAGTATTTTTATTATAATTATAGTTTCTAAAATAATTTTTCCTAAAATTATTATTTTTAACTAAATATTCATTACTTTTTTTTTCATCTAAATAAATTTTACTATTTTGAGAATCTAATTTTTTTTTTTTTTTCTTATAATGTATATTTTTTTTATGATTAAATTTTTTATATTTTTTTACATTATCAAACCAATCTGATTCATTAAATTGTTCAATTATAATATTTTCATCATTATTTTTAATACTATCATCTCTATTCTTAAATTCTTCTTCATTTTTTTCAGCACTCATTAAAATTATAAATATCTATTAAAAATAACCTTATTTAAAATAAAATAATAAAAATAAATTAACAATTTTAAAAAAAAAATGGAAGGTAATATTCAAAATACAAGAAATATAATTATAAATACAACTTTTTTTTTAATGACATTTATAGTATTATTAGATTTTTATGCATTATATAACACAATATCACATTTAAAAAAATATGTTGAAAGTGATAGATTTGATCAAATTTATTTTAATGAATGTATTAAATATCAATGTATTGCAGAAATTACTTTTGGTATTTTTGGTTCTCTTGCAGGGGTCTCTGCTTGTGTTGCTGGTTTTTCCTTTATTGTAAATTTTGAGTATTTTAATGAAAAATGTTTTAAAACTTTTTTCCATGTTAATTATATTATTTTTGGTCCTTATCTTTTTGGATGTACTTTTATTGGTTTACATTATTTTAATAAAATATCTTATTTTTGTTTAGAAAAAGAAAATTTAAGTAATAAGAGTTTAAATTTATTAATTGTATTTTGTATTTTTTTATCTTTATCAGTGTCTTCTTTTATTATATCTTTATTTTATCCTATGAATATTATTTCTTTTTTTAATGATTCGATTAGATTTAATGATGGTGGTTCTTATATACTTGGAAATATTTTTTGGAAATTTGTTTTTGGAAGAAACAGTAACATTATTTTTAATTATCAAAATGATAATATTAATAATTCTCTTAACGGAGGGAATTTTTTAGAGGATTTGGAGCATACAATTCAATTATATGCACAAAATTAATTCTTAGATATTAATTAAAACTTTTATTTAAATAATATTATTTATATTATAAAAAAATATTAATTAACTAATTGATTAACTTACTTTTTCCAATTTTATCAGATTGCTCAAGATACTCATAAGTATCTTCTAATTCATTTGCTCTTTTTTTTCTTGGTAATTTTTTAATTAAATTATAATTAATAACAATAAGAATTACAATAATAATAATTACAACAAAAACGAATAAAATAATTAAATATTTCATATAATTTGTTTTATTTTCAGATGAAACTTTTTGTGTATATACATTTAATGTTTTTGAATCTTTATCAAATATTAAATCATAATTTTTTAAAAAAGGAATTCCTAATTTCCAAAAAGGATCTAATTCTTTTTCTATTCTTGGAACTAAAACTAAATAATATAATTTATTTTTATATTCATACCACAATTGTTCTGGTTTTATTTCAAAAGTAAAATTTTCATTTTTTACAATAAATTTTAAACTTTCCATTTTTTTTATATCATTTTTAATTTCAACATTATTATTACAATAATAATAAGAATATTCATTTCTTAATTTAAAATCTTCATTAAAGCAATTTTTACCAATTTTATCTTTAAAAAATAATTTAAAAATTGTATCTTTAAAAATAAAAGGAGCAATTATTAAACCAGAATCAAAAATAAATCTACTATTTAAGATACCTTTTAAATCATTATTTCCATATAGAATATTATTAAATTCCAATCCTACAATTAAATTATTATCAAAAGATTGTAATTTAATTTTAGTTAAATTATTTTCAGAATATTCATTATTAAATTGATGTGGATAAGCACCAATAATTAATTCATTTTTATTATCTTTTATATCTTTATTTAATACATCTCTTTCATCAAAATGAAAATAAAATGAATTTTTTGATATTTTTTTATCTAAAAATAATTTACTTATTAAACTAGTATTATAAAGAGATTCATTATATTTTTTTGTATCTAATCTTAATCCAATTACGCCTGAACTTTTATTTCTTTTTAAATAAGATAATTCCTTAACTAAAGAAAAATCAATATCATTAATTTCTTTATTTCCTAATATAAACTTTTCTTGTGATAAATCTGCACTTTTAAAATCTTCATTAAAAATATAATCTACTTCATCTATTTTTTTATATGTTGATGATTTTTTTGGATTAAATGTATCATATGATGATTTTATTTCTGGTCCATTTATATATATAGAATAAGAATCTGTTCTTAAATGAACATTAAAATTTTGATATGGTGTTCCTAGTGATATTTTTGTTATTAAATATTGTGAATATAAAGTTTCCATTACATTTGTTTCATTCATTTCTAATTCAGATTTTTGAATAAATTTCATTCTTATTGGCTCAAATTTTGGATCTAAATTTGTATCTTTTGATAATGAGATTGATATTAATAAAAAATAAAAGTAAAATTCTATTTTAAACATCTTTATGTATTTAAAATAAAATATAATATTTAATAAAAAAATAAAATGTTTACAATTTTATTTTTAAACACATATAATAAAATATTAAAATATTATAAATTTATTTTATTTATGTCATATTTATATTAATAATATTTCAATTTTGAAATTAAGTATAAAACTTAAATTCTTACTTATTATATTTACTTCTAGAATATTGAAAAATTTCTTTAAATTGATTATAATTAATAACATCTTCATCTTTAATGCCAAAAGTATTATGAATATCCTCAATAATTTCATTAACAATTTGATTAGAATTATTAGTAATATCATTAATACATTCTCTAATTTGTTCTAAAGTAATTTCTCCTTTATCTTCTTTATCAATTTTTTTAAAAAAGTCTTTAATAAAATCATCTTTCATTAATAAATTTTTTTCAAGACATCCTCTAATAAATTCTTCACATTCAATAAAATTACTATTATCAGTATCTAAAAGAATAAAAATTTCCTCAATAGTATCTCCATAAACTAATAAATTATATTTAGAATAATCACCAGTTTCATCTCCTTTCATTTTATAATAATCAGTTAAACCTTCATATAATTCTTTTTTAGTTAATAAACCATCTTTTTTTTTATTTAAATAACCAAAAAGAATTAAAATATTATTTTGTTCTTCATCAAAAATTTGATGATGACAAACAATAGCAAAAAACATTTGTTCCATTTTAGTAGTTAATTGATAATTGATTAAATTATTTAAATATTTATCAAGATTTTGATTTTGAATAATTTCCTTATAAATTATATTTGGATTATATTTTCTAAAAAATTCACATTGTAAAGCTTGACTTGCAGAATATCTAGTTTCAGGATTTACATCAAGTAAATGTCTTAAAAGACTTTGAAGACTTTTAGGATATTTTTTTAATCTTTCATTATTTTTTTTATACTTTCCTTTTAGAATTGCTGATGTTATTTCTTCTTCATTTTTCCCTTCGAATGGTGTATCTCCAGTTATTAATATATATAATATTATTCCAATACTCCATAAATCACATTTATTATTATAATTTTGTTTTATTACTTCTGGTGCCATATAAATTAATGTTCCTATTACTGTTTTTTCATTTGATTTTTGTTTTAATTTTGCTGTTCCAAAATCTATTATTTTTATATGTAAAAATTCATTTATTTTTCCTTTTATATTTATCATTGAAATTTTTGAAACTAGAATATTTTCTAATTTTAAATCTCTGTGAATTATATTGTTAAAATGTAAATAAAAAATCCCACTTAATATTTGGTAAATAATAAATGAAATTTGCATTTCATCAAATCCCTTTTTAATATGATTTACTAAATCTCCATATTTACAATATTCATTTATAAGATAATATGAATCTTTTGTATTAAAAAATTCATATATTTTAATAATTGATGGATGACATAATTTTTTTAAAATATCAATTTCATTATTTAAAGATAAATTATCACAAGAAATTTCTTTATTTTTATCTTTCATAATTTTCTTGACAGAAACTTCTTTTTTATAAACTTTATCTTTAGCATAATAAACTTGACCAAAACCACCTTCTCCAATTTTTCTAATAAAAATATATTTAGTTTCTGGAGATTCTTTATTTTCTTTAATTAAACATTCAGGAATAAAAACTAATTTAGCTTGATTTAAAATATTTGAAACTTGTTTTGAAATAGGACAAGTTTTTGAAGTATATAATTTTGGCATGATTAAATTTTTTTTATTAGGAGAAATTAATGATTCTGATTTATAATATTTTGGCAACTTTCTAGATTTAATTGGACTTTTTATACTTTCTTCTCTTTTAAATATTCCATTACAAGTTGAACATTTTACTCCCATTAATTATTTTTAATTTTATAGAATTTTCACATGATATTATATTATTTACTTTAATTTTTATATATATTTGGATAATATAAAATTATTATTATTTATTTTTGGTTTAATCTATTTAAAAATTTAATTTTAATTTTATTTTCAAGAAATTAAATTCCAATTAATTAATTTTTATAAATTATATATTATCTAATAATTATTATATATATTTATATATTTATAAAAATCTATTAAATCAATTTTATTTTCTATATATTTTTTCAAATATATCTTCAATTTTATCAATAAGTTGATTTTTTTTATTAGGATCATCTTCTTTTTTTAATTGATTTAATAAATCTCTAGGATCAATATCTTCATGAAGATTATGATAATGATGATGATTATGATGATTAAAAGTAAATTTATCTTTTTCACTAATAGAATCAATAATTTTATCAATTTTTTTTTCTAATTTATTAGCCATTGTTTTGTTTCTGTTTTCTGTTGAATTTTCTTTTGGACATTCTTTTAAACTAAATAAAGTATTTTCAGAAAAAGTTCTTTTTGAAGGAATTTTTAAAGAAGATTTTTTTGATATTGGTGAAAATTGTCTATTTTTTAAAGTTTTATTCATTCTTAATGAACTCATTACTGAATTTTCATCTTTTAAACTTTCTTCTAAAATTATATTTGTATTATATCTTTCAAATTTAATACTATCATTTTTTTTAGAATTATTATCTTTATCTTCATATAATGAACTAATATCACTTTTTTCACTTTTATTTTCATTATCACTTTTTAATTCTCCATTTCTTGATTTAGTTTCTTTTTTTGATATTGATTGTTCTTTATTTGATTTATTATTTTTACTTATATTGTCTTCATTTTTACTTTGATTATCACTTTTTTCACTTTCGTTTTCATTTTCCTCATTATCACTATCTATTAAATCTGAATTTTCTTCTTCTTCTTCATTTGATTCATTTTCTTCATTTGTACTAGAATCATCAGATCTTTTTATTAAATCTTCAAATTCTTTTATCATTTTATTTTTTTCTTCATTAAATTTTAAATATTTCATTAAACTTGAATGTAAAAAACTTTCAATAAATTCTTTAAAATTAACAGATAATCTCAAAAAATCATTTTTTTTCAAAACAAATAATTCACAATTTCTACTTTTAATTTTAATATTAACAGACAATTTTTCATTTAAACACATTTCAATTTCACCAAAATTATTATTTTTTTTAAATTCTTTAACTTCTTTTTCACCATATTTTTTATCTAAACAAAAAATAACAGTTCCTTTAGCAATAAAATACATTTCATCAATCATATCTTGTACCTTATATAAATAATCATTTTGCGAAAATTTAACTGGTTTTAAAAGTGGAGCAACATAAGCAAAAAAATCACTTGGTTGATCTCTAAAAAAATATAAATTCTGAATAGCTTTATCTTGCATAATTTGACTTAATTCAATCCTTAATTTATTAGGTAATTCCTGTAAAAAAATCATTTTATCTTTTTGATTTCTACTCAAATCATATTTAATAACTTTTCTAACTTTATCATAAATTCCCTGATCTAAATTAAATTCTTTTTTAATAGAGCTTAAAATTTGTAATTTTTGATCCATTTCTTCATTTTGTTGATCCATAGTAGAAACAATAGAACTTAAAGAACCAATAGCAAAAGAATATAATAAAACACCAAAAGACATAATAAATAAGTTAAAAACTCTTTCTGATGTAGTACCAGCTGAAATATCACCATAACCAACAGTAGTTACAGTTGTTAATGTCCAATAAAATGATATTGTATATAATTCCATATTTGATATGTCAATGTACCCTAAACGTACTACCCATGAATCAGGGTTCATATCTTCTAATTTTGACATTAATACCCAGAGACATGCACATAAGTGATTTAATAAGAAAAATAATAAGAGGAAAATTATTAATTTTTCTATTGTAGCGTTTACTTTTAATTTTTCTAATAAGAATTTTGTCACTCGAGATGTATTACTTTTACTCATTGTTAATATACGAATTGTTTTTATTAGTTTTATTAAACGATCTGTTTTATGGATTCCTGTTACTTTTTCTTTTCTTTTTAAAAATAAGGGAAATGGAATTACTGATATTAAATCTATAATAAACCAACCTTTTAAATATTCCATTATTATTTTACTTTTTTGTTTTACTAAATTTTCTTCACTGTCAGTATATGCTGTAAAAAAACTTAATATCATATCAATTGCAAATGATATAGAAATAAACATTTCAAAAGAAGTAAATTCATTTTCTTCTGTAAAAGCAACTTTATATGGAATAATAATTGAAGTATATAAATTTAAAATTACTATAAATAAATCCCATATTGTTTTATATATATTATCAGGAAAAATTATCCAAGGAATATCTTTTTCAAAATCACTTTCTTCATCTTCAGTATCAGTATCACATATTTTTTCTCTTCTATATAATCTTCTATTTAATGCTTCAGTTTTTTGAATTTCCATTTCTAAATTTTTTTGATCTTCTAAATAATCATCATCATTATATATTGATTTTTTATTTCCTGATGATACATTTCTAATTTGATTATCTTCGTCATATTTTTTTAATGAATTTTGTTTTAGAAAATTTAATGCTTTAAAACTATTATTATGATTAATATTTGCAATTTGAGTAAAATTTATTTTTGATTGATTTTGTATTTTTGATATTGGTTTTATATTTGTATTTAATAATTTAAATGAATTTGATTCATTTGTAAAAAATGCTTTTTGACTATCATTTTGTGATAAAGAAAAATTATTATCTGAATCATTGTATTTTGACATTATTTTTTTATTAAAAACAATATTTAAAAAAAATAAAAAAAACTAATTATTAATTTTGATTAGATAAAAAAAGAAAATAAACTTTCATATCATATGAATTTATTATAGGCATTGCACAAATAATACAATAATCAATATATTTAAGAAGAATATTATTTAAAGCAATATCTTCATTTTCTTTTAATAAAGTCCATACAGATTCTTCTTCATTTTCAATTTTACATTTAACACAATAAATTTTTTGTTCATCAAAAGTTTTAAAAAAATTATCATTTAAAATAATATCTTTTACCTCTTCATCACTCATTGGAGTTGTACTAATACTTAATAAAATTTCTCTTAATTGATAATAAAAAGATTCATTTTTAATTAAAAAATTAGGTTTTAGTGGATTTTTATCAGCTTTTTCAATTAAATCTTTAACATTATAATTTTCTGCTTCAGATTTATGATTAATTGGATATATTCTAATATCATTAAATAAATCAAAAATTTTATCTGATTTATCATCACTGATTTCAAGCATATAATATTCTAAATCATCATATGTTGATTCATTCCAATAAGGTGGATTATGTTTTTTATTTTTATTTTCTTTATTATTACTTTCTATTTTATCATTATTTTCAATTATAATATCATTATCATTTTGAATTTTAATATTTTTTACTTTTAAATTATCTTTTTCATTTATTATTTCTGGAACATCATTCATTTTTATTTCTATTTGTCCTGTTCTATCAGAGTCTTTTATATCATTTGTAAAAGTATATTTATTTTGCTCTTTTAATTGACTTTCAAATTCTTCTTTTAATCTATCACTTCTATTCTGTGTATCGGTTCTTTTATTTATATTCATATTTGATATTTCATTTTCTGGTCTAATACAATATTGACATCCCATAATGATTTAATAAATAACTTAATTTTTTCCTTTTTTTTGGATTTAAATAAAAAAAATTATGTTAATATGTTTTGTAAATAATATATATAATTATATTTAATAATTATATTTAATGAAATAAAATAATAATAAAATAAAATAAAAGAAAAATAATAAAAATATGTAATAATAAAAATAATATTTATTGAATATCAAAAATTAATACGATTATTAAAATAAAATAATTGATCTTTTTCATATTATTTATTTTAATTCAATATTTGATATTTTTTTAAAAGCAAAAAATCATTATTAATAATTTTAAATCCATTTTATCTAATGATAATAACTATGAATTATTTAATTATATTTTATAAACAAACTGAAATTTTAAGATGAAAATTATTTTTTAATAATATAATAATTTAAAATGATATAAATTATATATTTTTAATAAAAATTGTTCTATACTTCTTTTAATAAAATCCTATACGGTCTAATCTCATCATCATATTTTTTAGAATTAGAATCACCAATTTTATCTCCAGAAACAATCCAATAATCATCAGAACCACTAGCAAATCTTACCTTATAAGGATTAACTCTACACATAAAAACAAGAAGATAATTTTTTCCATTATAATTAATTCCTTCTTTATAAGAACTATAATCACCAGCAACATTAATTTTAGGTGTACAGTAAACACCTTCACCACAATCCTTATGGTCTTTAACACTTAAAGGATTTATATTTTCAGCAGTTTCATATGCTTGTCCAGCTCCAGCTTTAAAACCACCTACAATAATTTTTTTAATAACATCATTTCCTCCTGTTCCATGATAAGCAATATACCATTCACCTTCAACATTACTATAACCTAACCAAGTATCATCTCCATTATCATACATTCCAGTAACTTTTAATCCATAACCATCCCATCCTAAAGGAGGGATATAATCCTTTAAATAATTTGGAGGACCTCTTTTTTCACCTTGTCCCCAACCTTCTGAACGATCACCTGCAGGATCAAACATTGATGGATCTAACATACATCCTTTTATTAATGGTTCATATTTTATATTTTTTATGTCACTATCTGCATTTTTTATTTTAGACATTCCATTATCTTCAGAATCACTAGCATCTGTATCTATTGACATATCTATTGAAACACATCCATGACGAATGTTTCCAATATAAATTTTATTTTCTGGAATTTTTAATTTTTGTGAGAATAATAATTTTTTTTCTGAGATGAATTTTTCTTTATATTTTTCATTTGTTAATATTTCTGCATTTTTTTTACTACCATAATTATATTCAATAGTATATACTTTTTTAAATATATCACCACTTGTTATTAATTGTAATAATGTTGATGAGATATTTTTTTCATTTGGATCTTTTTTAATTACTGTTGTTATATTATTTTTTTGTAATTGTTTTGCTAGGAGTCCTTGAATAAATAAAGATGATTTTTTATCGTTATTTAATGCTTCTGAAATAGGAACAAATTTTTCTGGTTCATGAAATGATTCATATATTATACTTTCTTTTAAATTTGAACCCATTAATGAAAGATTATCTATATATTCTTTTGTATTTATTTTTTTTTGTTTTAAATTGTTTGATATATTTGATATTATTTTTTCTCTTTCTTTTTGTTTTTCATTATTTGTTAAATCTACAATTTCTAAATTATGTTTATCTATTTTTGTTCCTCCTAAATTAGATAGTTTTTCTATTGTAGAATGAATATTTAAATTATCAACAAATTGTTTAGATTTATCCCATTCTTTTATAAATTTTTCAGCTTTAAAATCCTCATCATTTTCTTTTATAAATTTATTAGCTTTAAAATCCTCATCTATTGTGTCTTCATTTATATCTATATATCTACTTTTATATTTTAAATCCAATTCATTTTCCTGTTTTTGTTCACTTAAATTTGTATTTCCCATATAATTTTTAAGATATCCCTTTTTTTGATTTAAAAAAAAATAATAACAATATATATTTCAAAAAATAATAATAAAATAAAATAATTAAAAAAAAAAATGAAAAAAATATTATAAAAAAATAAATTAAAGTAAATGGGTACAAAAGAAACAACAATAACAAATAATAATAATAGTAAAATAATAAACATAGAACTTAATAAAATTGATTATTTCAAAGGAGAAAATATAGCAGGAGAGATAATACTAAATGTAGGATTTGCCCCTATATCTTTTCATCAAATAAACATTTCATTTTATTTAAATGAAGGATGGTATTATGAAACAACATCAGATGATAGTACAGTTTTATATTCAGATGAAAATAATATAACATTAAAATCATTTCAATTAAATGTAAGAGAATTATTAAATAAAAATCCAAATCAAGATTTAATAACTTTAAATCAAGGAAATTATTTTTTACCTTTTAATTATACATTATCAAATTTTATATCTCCTACTTGTGAATATTATATGAATGGAGGAAGAGGTTATTTAAGATATTATTTAATAGCAGAATTAATATCTCCTTATAGTAATTCTAATGAAAATAATGAAATATATAAAAAAATAATTATTGTCAAATCACAACCAAAAATTTTAAAAACTCCTTTAGTTTATTCTAAAGAATCTGAAGTTAAAAAATGGGGTTTATTTAATGAAGGAAAAACTATTTTACATGTTACTTATTATAAAAATTATGGAGTTTTTGATGAAATGATACCAATTACTGTTACTGTTGATAATACAAATAGTGATTTAGATGTTACTTTAATTAAAATTGTATTGATTAGAAATATTAATTTTCATAAATGTAATCAAAAACCTTCTTTTAGTTTTAAATCAAATGTATTTAGCTTAAAAAATAATGTTTCTATTAAAAAAAATTCTAAAGAAACTTTTAATTATCAAATTAATTTAAAAGATAATAACTTAAGAATAATTAAATTTTATAAAATAGATGATCCATATCCTTCAAATATTGATTTAAATTATCTTTTGCCAACAGTTAATGGAAATTTAATTAGATGTGATTATTCAATAAAAATTTCATGTGAATATGATTCTTTTGTTACTTATAATAATAGACCAAGAGTTTTTTTGCCTATATATATTGGTCATCAAGGAACAAGTAATATATATGATTCTATTGAAAATATTGATTATAATAAAGAACCTTTTATTAATATGGAAGAATTAAAACCTGAAAATGATAAAATGTTTGATGATTTTGTTGTTGTTGATGATAATTTGAATAAAAAGGAATATAAAAGTGAAATTGTTAAAAATAATATTGATAATTCAATTAATGATATTAAAAAAAATGAGAATTTATCTTTTAGTGTACCCCCTTTTGTTGAACAGGGGAATAAGAATAATAATTATTATGATAATAATTTTAATCAAAATAATAATTTAAATTATAATTATAATGAATATCAAAATAATAATTATAATAATAGCATTTCCTACAATAATGATAATCAAAATAATAATATAAATTATAATCCAAATAATAACCAATACAATAATTCAAATAATTATCAAAATAATAACTCAAATAAAAATTTATATTATAATAATATTTCAAATAATGATATTCAAAATATAAATTATATGCAAGATAAAAGTCAAAATTATAATCAAAATAATTATTATAATAATAACATTAATTATAATAATAAACTAAATTATTATGAACAAAACCAAAATAAATTACCTATTTCTAATAATATAAATTCTTCAAAATATAATAATGATATTAATTATAATTATCCACAAAACATATCTTCAAATAATAATATAAATGAAAATGAAAAAAAAGATGATTTAAAATCACATAAATCAAGCAATATATTAGATGTCTTTTTAAATAATACAAATTTAAATAATGATAGTATTAGTTTGAATTCAAATGGAGTTATTGAACAATTTTTAAATGGTCCATATCCAATAAATAATAATGAAGAATACAATAAAAATGAAAATATATAATATTAATAAAAATATAGTCAACAATAATATCATTTACCTTTTTAGGTATATTTTAATTAATTTTAAAAAAATTTTATAATATTTTTAATTATTATAAATAATAAAACAAATATATTTCATTTATTATGAATAAAAATAACAAAACTAATAAAAATAAAAAACAAATAATCCTATTATACCATAGAAAAAAAAAATAACTAAAGTCAAAATTTAACTTAATAAATCTAAATCCTGTGACTTTTCAATTATTTTTTCCTTACTATGAGCAAATAATTCTTCACAATTTTTTTTTTCAAAAAAATATCTAACCCAAAAATCAACAATAATGCAAGAATAATGAGCAAAAAAAAACCCAATAGGAATATCAATAGTATAATGAGTTCTAGTAATTAAAACTAAAAAAGCTTCAAAAGACCCAGCAAAAAAACAAATACCAGAAAAAATATAATGTTTCCTATAAACAGCAAAAAAAGCATTTAAAATACAAATACCAACATGACCACTGAAAAAAAAGTCATTTCCTTCAAAGTAATTAACACAAATAGAAGGAAAATTTGGATAATACCAAATCCAACCATTATCTTTAGGAACCATATTTCTATAAATATTTTGAAGAAATCCTCTTATTCCATAAAAGAAAGCAATTGTAATTATAGCACTCCAATATTTATCATAAATAAACCATGATAGAATTGCTAATAAAAATGTTGAATCTAATAATATTGAAGCAAGAATTACACAAAAATGATAAAAGAAACTATTATTTATTAACATATTATTTAATGATTTTGATAATATAAAACCTGGGTCTAAATAACATTTTCCATTTTCTATATATGTTTTGTTTAGTATGTTATTTGTTTGGTTTATTAAATAGTATAATAATATTGCACATATTGATAATATTATACGAATTTTTTTTATTGATTTGTAGGTTACTGGGATATTTTTTGGGATAAATTCATTTGAGAGAATTGGATTCATTTTTAAAAATTAATTTATTTTTATATTAAATTAATATAACATAATTTGTTACTAAAAACAATATTTTAATATTTTTTTATAACAATTTTTTATATTTTAATTTATTATTTTGTAAAAAAAAATAATTATTTATTGCATTTAGTATTATAATAATCTCTTAAGAAAATTAAAATATTATAATTATTATTTAATAAACTTATTATTTCATCATTCATTTCAATTCTTACATTATCTGTTATAATATTTGGATTTTGATATTCATGAGCTAATTCTTCATAAAATTGATATATATATTTTCTAATTGTAATAATTCCCAAAAATTTTATAAAAGACAAATTTTGAAAATATTTTGGATATAAAATGGAAAAATCATTTATTTTTCCAGATAACTCAAATTTATTTTCACTTTTTCTTAAATAAAAATATCCATCTGTAAATATATTTTTGAAATAATCAATTATATCTTTTTCTTTTGATTGACAATTAATTTCAAATTCTAATTTTAAATATTTATATAAATTTTTATTTGTAATACATTTTATTATAGATTTTTTTATTCTATTTTGAGAATAATCAATAAAGCATTCATATAAAATTGTTTGTTCTAATTGATTATGATTAAAAATTGTTTTTGATAATTTTTGTATATAATCTGACTCAGGATATTTTTTTTTTAATCTTGAAAGAAAATCTATTTTATTGTTATTGTTATTTTTTTTTTTTTTGAAAATTTTTTTACTAACTTTTTTTTTATTTTTTTTCTTTCTTTTCTTTCTTAAAAATACAATTTCATTTATTTCATGATTCTCATTTTTAATATCAATTTCCTTAGATAAACTTATGTCATTTTTATCATTTTCATTTTCTTTTTCATTTTCTTTTTGATTTTCTTTGAAATTCTCATTTTCATTTTCATTTATATTCTTATTTTCATTTTCATAGTCATTTTCATTTTCATTATTATTATAATTTAAAATTTCATTTTCATTATCATTATCATTTTCATTTACTATTTCATTTTCATTCATTTCATTAAATGTATCTTTTATAGTTAATATAAAATCAATAATTTTTTTTAATTCATTTGACTGAATGATTTTTTCTAAAAATTGAGTAAATTGAATTAATATTTCAAATTTTTCAACAAAAATAGGAGTAAATTTTTGATCAATATATTCAAAATTTTCACATTGACATTTAATTTTATTTGATAAAGTTTCATTTAAATTATTTTTTTTCATAAATCTCTCAATATAACAAATTTTCAATTTAATTTTTTTTTTTATGTTTTCATAGATATTAATAGATTTTTGAATTAAATTTGATATATTTTTTCCTGTATTTAAAATATAAAACAAATCATTTAATCCTATATTACAACGATATAATTCTTTTCGAAAGAAATAAATATAATTATTAAATTTTTTTTTAATAGAATACAATTTTTGAATTAAAGCAATTTTTTCAATATCATTTTGTTCATCTGATGAATCATTCTGAAAATAATTTGTAATTTCCATCAATATAATTAAATTAAATTAAATAAATGTTTCCTCTTATATAATTTTGACAATTATTAAACAAATAATAAAAAATAATAATGAACAAAATTTAAAAAATCATATCAAAATATTTAAATTTTATTTATTATTATTAAATTTCGTATAATTTTTTCTATTAATTATTACTTCTCATTCTATTTAAATTTTTATATCCTTTATAATCAGAATATTTTATTGTTATTTTTTCATTAATATCTTCTCATGAATTTAATTACCTTCTTTTAATAATTTTTTTTATGATTTAAAATTGAAGATTTTATTTTTTTTAATATTTTTTGCTTTTTTATTCATAAAATTATTTTAATATTCAATTTCTTTATTTCTTTATTATTCTTACTTCTTATTGAATTTTTCTTCTTTTTTTTCATCTTTCTTTTTATCTTTTTCTCTTTCTTCAATTCTTTTTTGTTCCTATTCATCAATTGATAATTATTATATCCATAAAAATATTATCTGAATTCATTAAAATTGAATTTTGTATTTAGTTGAAATTAATAATATCATTTAAATAATTCTTCTTGTATATTATTCTTTTGTTTTTTATTGAGGATGATTTGAATAAAATCCATATTTCAATAAATAAAAAAATATTTTTGAAATTAAAGATAAAAATTATTATTTTATTAATTTATTTATGACGAAATATACATTAATAAATAAAAATTTAAATTCAAGTAATAAAAATTAAATGTTAGAGAAAGAAGATTTAAAAACATCAGAAAGATCAGAAAATACAATAGAAATGTTTCATGAAAGTAAAATAATATAAAATAAAATTAAGGTCCAATATCCTTTAATGAAAAATCAACAATAGAAGCAAAAAATTTAAATCAAACATTATATTCTCAAACCTCATATATAAATCCAACATTAATTCCAAATGATATAAATCAAATATTAATATATGGTAATAATATTAAAAGCAAAACTCCTTTAAAAATGGGAAAAACAATAGTTTTTTTATATATAAATAATTATCCTTTAATTTCAATAGGACCTCAAATTTTTTATCCAATATTTTGTTTTATAATAATAACATTAACTTATTATATTTTTATATTATATTTTAGTAAAAATAGTGGTCATACTTTAAATTTAATTCATCATTTAACGTATTATTCTTATTTAATTTGTCATATTTTAGCTACTTTAATTAATCCTGGAATTCCTTCTTATGAATATAGTAATGAGAATAGATTTATTTATTTAAAAAATGAAGAAAAATCAATTACTAATCATGATTTAAGATTATGTAAAAATTGTAATTGTGTTTCAAAAGTTAAAGATAAAGTTTTTCATTGTATTTATTGTAATATTTGTTATATGGGTTATGATCATCATTGTAAATGGATTGGACATTGTGCTGCAAAATATAATAAATTTTTTTATTATTGTTTTGGTGTTTCAATTTGGGTTTTTGCTTTAGGATGTTTTGGAATGTTATTTGTTAATATTATGATTGTATTTTTGAAAATTAATAATTAATTTTAATATTTTTTAATTTTTTTTAGAATAAAATATATTTTAAAATTGGATTTATTAAAAATCTTTTATTTTATGATGTTCTACATCTTCATATTCAAAAAAATTTAATTCTGATTTATTTTCTAATATTTTTTGTAAAGATTTTAAATAATCATCTGGTAAACCACATTTTTCTAAACTACATTTTTTAATTAATTGATTTTGATTTATAACTGTAAAAAGTTCTGATATTGTTTTTTTTGAAAATTGATTTTCATTTAAACTTATTGATTTTAAATTTTTATTTTCTTTTAATGCATTTGTTATCATTTTTAATGTTTCATCATCTAAATAATTAGAATCTAAAATTAATTCATTTAATGTATTATTATTTTTTAAACATGAAATTATTCCTTCAAATTGTTCTGGATAATTTCCAATTTCATTTTTACTTAAATTTAAAATTTGTATTTTTTTATTTTTTTCTAAACCTTCAAATATTAAATTTATATTTTCATTTATTTTACAATGTTTTAAGGAAATAATTTTTAAATTACTTTGTTCATTAGATAAAATATCTTTAATTAACATACAAGCACTTTTATCTAATTGATTATAATCAAAAAATAATTGTCTTAAAAATGAATTATGAACAATATATTCATTTATATATTTCATAGAAATTCCAGTAATATCATTATTAGATAAATTAAGTGTAGTAACTTTAGATTCAGGATTTAAAGAACAAAAAATTGTTTTAACCCCTTCATCAGTTAAATTATTACTTTTTAAATTAATAGAACTTAAAAAAGGATGATAAGAAATAACTTTAGTAATATATTTAGCACCATTTTTAGTAATATTATTATTTTCCATAAATAAATATGTAATTTTACATTCTGAATTATCAATTAAAGCATTTGCTAATATTTTTGCTCCTTCATCACAAATATAATTTCCACCAATAAATAATGATATTAATTTATTATTTACTTTAATATATTCACATATTATTTTTACTCCATTAATTTCTATTCCATTATATGATATGTCTAATGTTCTTAAAATCATTTGATTATTATTTATTAAATATTGAGTTATATATGCTATTCCATCAGGACCTATAACATTTCTTCCTAATACTAATGTGTTTAATGATGTGTTAGTTGATAAAAAATCTTTTGAATATGATATTCCATCACATGATATTTTATTTGAAGATAAATTTAATGTTGTTATATTTATACATTGTTTTAATGATTTAAATAATATTTTACAACAGTGATCATCTATTTTGTTATTACTTAAGTTTAATATTTGTAAAGTTTGTAAATTTAGATTTAATAATTGAGTTAAATATTTAATACCTTTTAATTGAAGTTTATTTCCTGATAAATCAATTTTTAATAAATTATTTTCTTCCAAGCATATTAAAGGGGTTATTATAAAATTAATTCCATTATTTATATTTTTATTATTTAAAACTAATTTTTGCATTTTTACTCTTTCTATAATATTATTATTTTCTTTTTTTTCAATATTTTCATGATTTTCTTTATTTTCTAAATGTTCCTTATTATCCTTATGTTCTTTATTATCTTTGTGATCCTTTAGATCTTTATTATGTTCTTTATGTAATTTTTCTTTATGAAATCTATTCTCTCTACGAATTTTATTATCTTTTGATTCTTTTTCTTTATTTTGTTCAGAGTTATTAATTTTTTTTTCTTCATCTTTTATTATTTTAGATTCTATTAAACCAATAAAAATACTATTTTCTTCATATTCATTTAAATGATATTTTTGAGAAATTTTTTTTATTTTTTCATAATTATCAGAAATTAAGTCATCAATTATTATTTTATCAAAATCTATTTTTCCATTAATTTTTTGAGTTGATAAAATTCCATCATCAATTATTTTTTCTTCTTTTTCAGGTTGAATTTTTTTATTTAATATATAATTAATTCTATGCTTTTCAAGAGAACTTTTTTTTTTAATTTTCTTTGGAACAGATTCAATTAAAATAAAATTTTTATTATTATTTTCATTATCCATAGTAAATTCTTTTCTTACATTAATATATTTTTTAAATAAATCACTATTACTAATAACTTTTCTTATATATGAATCCATTGATAAAAATTTAAACTGTTCTCTAATATTTAACATATCTATTATTATTTTAAGAATTTTTGGATCTTTAGTATGTTTATAATGATGTTCGATTGGTTCTGATAATCTCGTTGCAATTTCTCCATGACTTTTTTTTTTATGTGGTTTAGTTTTACTCATTTAGATAATAATTTTATTTAGTAATATTATAAATTTATAATATAAAATTATAATATTTATTTTGTAATTTATTAAAAAAATTTAAATATAAAAATTAGAAACTTTTTTTTTATTTTCTTTCAATTCCAGCTTCTACTTTATTTACATATTCAACAATAATTGGATATAATTTTTTAATATTTGTATCTTTTTGAATAGCATAAATAAAATAATTTTTTGCATTTTCCAAATTCATTATTTTAATAATTTCTCTATCATCATTTGATAAAATAATATTAAAAAGTGACATAACTGACATAACTTCAAGTCCTTTAATTTTATTTTTAATAATTGCTAATTCATTATTAACCATATGTGAAATTTTAACATTTCTAATTACTTCATCATAAATAAAACAATCTATTTCAGTTCTATTTTCCTCATTATGAAATTTCCTTATTATTATATTTAAAAGAGATATTGCTTCTGCTCTTATAGGAAATGATTCTTTAAAAGGTAAAAATTCAATTGATAATTTTTTAAAATCTGTTTTAAATTTTCTCATATCATAAATTAAATTATTAAACATAAAATTAATAAATTCATTTTGTAAAAATTGCATTTTAATATCATCGAATTGAGCATCTAAATTTATTATATGTTGAAATACTTCAATTCTCAATCTATATTCAGCCATATAATTATCTAAAATTGAAGTATCAATATAATCCATATTTAAAAATAAACTTAAAGTTTCATATTGAGTTTTATATAATTCTGATACTATACTTCCAAATTTTATTTTTAGGAAAATATTATTATAATAATCATCATTTTCACTAAAAATAATTAATATCATATTTATCATTTTTACTGTTATGAAATTATATATTTTTTGTAATGTAAAACTTTTATTTCCAAATGGATTTATTTTAACATCTTTTTTATTTTTCATAGTATTATTATTTTTTAATTTATTTGTTGAATTAGTTATTGTATTTAATTTTGTAGTAATTTCTTTCATTGAAACAATATTTTCTTTAATTTTATTTAATAATGAAATGATCATTGTCATACATGTAGTTTCATTATCTTTTGGGAATAAAAATTCAATATGTTCTTTTTTAATTAACCATTCAAATAATTTTATAATATTAAAAACTAAACAATTTTTATTTGAATGTTTTATTCCTTGATTCCATTCAATATTAAAAATATGTGAAATAATTGAAATTATATTCATAATTTTATCTTTATTTTCATTCTCTTTTTCTTTTTCTAAATAAAATACATATGATTTAAAAGTATTAATTAAGAATATTATTTTTTCTTCAAGACCATTGAAATTAAGAACATCTTTTAATTTTATAAATTCATCTTCAATTTCATCAATATCTAATTTAGGTAAAAAGTTCATATTATTTTTTTCCATATATTCAAGTACAGAAGGAGATGAAAATATTTGAGATCTTATATAAGGATTTTGTAATTCAATTAATATTTTAATTATTTGTTTAACTGAATTTTTAAATGTATTATTTGCTTTAATTAAATTTTCTTCTTCTTCACTTTTATTTTTTAAATTAGGAGGTAAAGTAATTGAACTTTTAATAATACTCATTAAAATTTCATAAAAATTACACATTGTAATATTAAAATTAGAAATAATTCTTCTATGATTACTCATTAATAAATTAAAAAGAATATCTAAACAACTTTGTCTAGTTTGAATTTTTTCATTTCCTTTTTGTAATGTTCTCATTAAAGGTTTAAGACATAAAGGAGATGAAAAAATTAATCCAAATTCTTTCATAAATGTAATATAACTTCCTTTATCTTTTTGTAAATTTACAATTAAAAATTTATTTGTAAAATTTAATATAAAAGAATGTGGTTTATTTAATAAATTATTCATAAATGAAATAAGTGAAAAACTTGAATCCCAATTTGATAAATTTTTATCATTATTTTCATTTAATTCTAAAATATCATTTTTTTTATTTGGTGAATTAAATATTCTATTATAATTATTACCAAACATCCAAGAAATTTCATTCATATCAATTAAAGTCATAGAAATTTCTTTTAAAATATTCAATACTTCATTTTTAATAACTTCATCAGAAATATTTGTAAAAAGAAATTCTTGAATAATAAAATGAACTTTAAAATCTAAACAAGCTCTAATTTTATATTCATTTTTCCCTTTGAAAATTACATTAATATATGAAAGAGAAGTTCTCTTATTTATAATATTTTTATTAGGATCTGAATTGGATTTTTCAGAATAAATTTTAGAAGCCATATTAGCTAAAGATAATATTTCTGCAATATATGTTGTATTAAGAAAATTATAATTTAATTTCATTTTTTGATTTCCAAAACGTTTTAAATTATTTTCAATTTTATGATTAACAATTAAAGGACTTTGTTCAATTTGATTATTTAAATTTTCAGCATATGAATTCATCATTTGAAAATAATTTTTAATAACAATATGTTTAAAATTCCCTGAACAATTATCACCAAATGCTTCTCTAAATAAATCAATTGTAAAATTATATAATTCAGGTGACCAAAAAGATTTTATTTCATGTAATTCTCTATTTGAATTTATTACACTAAATACTTTATCAAGTTCATCTTCATCGAAATTTTTTCCTAATAAAACACTTTCATCTCTTAAAAATGTTCTTAATAAAATATATTGTTTTAATTTATCATTTGAGTTTTTATTATCACATATATCACTTAATAATTGATTTTCTTCTCCAATAAATAATTTTAATACACAAATTAAAATACTTTCTACATATAATGTTAACATATGTTCATATGATGTCATTGTTTGAATACAATTATATAATAAATCACTTAATGCTGATAATAATTTACAACAATAATTTTTCATTTCTTTTTTATAATTTGCTTTTTTTTGATTTATTATATTTTGCTTATCTATTATTTTGTTATCTTTTTTTATTTTTGATATTTGATTTGTAAATGTTTTTTTAAATAATTTTAAATTTACTGTAAAATGTCTTAAAACTAAAAATATTAAAACATCAAATATTTTATTTTCTATTATTGCTTTTATTATCATTGAATTTTTAAAATAATATTCAGGATTTTTAACAAAAATATTTTGAGTCTCATCTTTTTGTTCTTCAAATTTCTCTGAAAAATTACTAATATTATCTTCATTTCTAGATACATTTTTTGAAAATGTTTTACTAAATAAATAAGTATTCAATTCTCTAATTACATTAAAAATAAAATTTTCATAATTATTAATTTCATAAGGATTTGAAATTTGACATTTCATAACTTCAGCACAAATTCCTCTTAAAGGAATTAAAATTTTTCTTTTAATAATAATATCAGGTGAATAATAATTTAAAACATTACTTAAAAATTTATTTCTTAATATTTTTTCATATTGATCAAAAGCAAAAATATTTTTTAAAGTATTTAAATTTGGTCTTCGATTTGGATCAACTGACATACAAGCATTAATCATATCTAAAATATTAATAGAATTAATATTTTCATTTAAATTAATATCTTTTTGATTTTTCATTAAAGCAGAAAAAGATTTTTTTTTCATAACTTTAATAAAATAATATTTATCTTCCATAATATCTTCAACATTTAAAAAAGTATTAAAAAAAAAATGTTCACTCATTAAATCATAAGGTAAATTTTTAATAACATTATCAAAATTTAAATTAGTTTTATAATCACACCAATTTTTTAATTGAGTAAAAAATGAAATAGGAAGAAATCCATATAATAAATTAAACATACAAACACCAAAAATCCAAGAATCAATTTTTAAAGTTTGATTTTTAGGTTCAATTAAAATAAATTCAGGAGCAAGATATGCATCATCATATGTATCTTTTAATTTTTCATCACTTAATTCATCAACATCAGAAATTGGTAATTGATCTAATATTAATAATATTTTATATATATCTGCTCCTGATTCAATTTCTTCTTTTTCATTTAAAAATGAGTAACTTAATAAATTTCTCATTTTTATTCTTTTTCCATCATGTGATATGTAAAAGTCTTTTAATGTAAAATATCTTAAAAAGACATTTATGTTATTTAATGTTGTTAGTAATTTTAATATTTTTTTTGCCCAGGATTTTAATATTAAAAATGCCATATCTGTATTTGATAATTCTGGGATTTGAAATAATCCTCCATTTGATTTTAGTAAACTATCTAAACATATATATTCTGAATTATCTATTTTTTCATTTATTATATAAATTTCTTCTTCTAATTTTTTGTTTATTATTACTTCTTTAATATATATACCAAAGTTTCTTATAAATGGGAATACTTTTTTTTTTTCTTTGTATATTTTTTGGAGATAATGATTTACTTTTAAGGAATTTTCAATATGAGTTAATAAATTTTTACCATCAAATGATATTTCTTTTATTAAATGTGTTTTTCTAAATTTTGTTATATTTACTATTATATTTAATTCTTGATGGAAGAAATCAAAATTTTCAATTAATTCACATTGATATTTTTTCCTATTTAACATTTCTCTAGTATCAATTATATTCAATCTAATAATTGGTATTTCAATTTCATCAAAATTAACATATTCTTTTGGTTCAATATAATTTTTCCCTTTTAATCTATCTTGTATATATTTAATTTTTTTATTAAATCTATCAATTAAAATTTCATTACTATGTCTCATAAAATAATTAATATAATCAGTAACTTTCCCTTTATCATCATTTGCTCTTTTTAAAAGATTTTTACACATTAATTCTTTATTTAATATAATTAAACCACTAAAAATTCCTTTTCTCATATAATTTAAATATTCAAATGAATGTAATGTAATTTCATATCCAACTCTATCATACATTGAAATAGGATTCATACATTTATATACTTTTTCATTTAATCCACTATAATCACAAAGATTAAAATTATTAAAATGAATTTTTGGATTTAAAACTTGAATTCTAGTTATAATTAAAATAATAAATAAAATTATTCTTGATATTCCAATATATGGTTTTGGTGGTTCATTTGGAAATGTTATATACTCTGATAATTGATTAATTATACTTTTTGATAATATTTTATTATTTAAAGCAATTGGTAAAATTTGCTTTAATGCAATTTCTAATTCTTCTGGTGTTAAAAAACTATCTTTGTCTTTATCAAATTGAGTAAAAAATAAAAATAATTGATATAAATCTTTCATATTTGATTTACTTTGAGTAAAATATGCAAATTGTGAAAAAGTTAAATCAAAAATTGGAAGTGATTGTTTTATTGATTCTTCTTCATAATATTTTTCTTGATTCATTATATTAATTTTTTTTTTATTTAAATATGTATTAATCATAGTATTATCTTCAATTTCATCAATTTTATTAAAATCAAATATTGAACTATCACTTATTATTTTCATTAAATTATCAAATTTTGATACTAATTCATCTCTATATAATACTCCAACACTATATAAATCTAAATAAGTATAAAATACTTTATATTCAATTGGAACAAAATCAAAATTTTTCTTTTCAAATTTTTCTAAAGCAGCTTTTGTTGAAATTGGATTTATAATAATTGCTTTTGTATTTATTTCTTTATATAAGAAAAATCTATCTGAAAATTCATTTGTTGTAACTTCCATTGAGAAAATACAATATTTTATAAATTTTTTAATTATTGAAAGCCAAATTAATATATATTGATCTTTATCATATTGATTATTAAAAATACAATCTATAACACTTTCATTATTATTATTTAAATATTTTTCAAAATCTTTTGTATAAATAAACATATTTTTATTATTTTGATCAATATAACAAAAACATTTTTTCATTTCTTCATCATCAAGATTAACACTAAATTTATTTAAAAACATTTTAAATTGTTCAAAAAAAATAATTTGATTAGGAAAAGATTTTTCTAAATCTGCAACAGAAATATTTTGATTAATAGTATGAAACATATATTTAACACTATCATATTCAATATCACCATCACTAATAATTTCACTATAAAATAATTTAATACTTTCTAAAGCTTTATTAATCCATTCAATTTTAGTTTCTTCAATTGCACTTACAAAATGTTCAATATCAAAATTAAAATTTTCATCATTTAATCTTCCTTCTCTTTCATTTTTTATTTTAGTAATAATTGTATCTAAATCTTTTTTTTCAAAAAATTTTGTAAGTTCTTCTAAAGTAATACAATCTGAATGATTAGAATCAATATGTTCAAATAATTCTTTTAATTCACCTTCAGTTAAATAATTATTATGATTTAATAACATATTTAATTTTTTACAACCTTCTAAAAATTGTTTTTTATCAATAATATCTTCTTCATTTTCATCTAATCTTTTAAAAACTAAATTTAAATTTGAACCTTTAATAACTAAATATCTTGCAAATTTTTTAATTGCACTATCAATTGGTTGATCATAAGTTTCTAATGAAGGAATTGGTTTATATTTATTATGTCTTTTTGGTATTTTTGCACAATCAAATCCATTTCTATCTCCTAAAACATCTATTTTTTCAGGAAAAATTTCAGTTTTTAAATATTCAGCATCTTTATCATAAGTTAATGAATCATAAAATAATTTTGGTATCATTTCATATATTATTTCGTAATTATATACTAAATTTATTTCTTTTATTAATTTTATTAATTCACATATTGTATTTACATTATAAATTATTGGATCAAATATAAATTCTTTATCATATAACATTGTTTCTTTTGTATTGGTTGATATTCTTTTTACTAATTCTGTATGTAATTGATATACCATTGAATAATAATTTCTTATATTTTCTAAATATTGTGTTTCATATATTAATAATGATTTCATTTTTTTCACATCTGCATATTTTTTTAATAAATTATAATCATTTTTTGGAATTGGATTATCTACTTCTTTTGCTTTTTGTGTTATGAATAATTGATTTATACATATTGAACTTATTTCATTTTCTAAATTTAATAATATTATCCAATCTGTTGATGATATATTTTTTGCACTTTCTTTACCTAAAATTATATTTCCATATGAAAATGTAAATAATTGTTTTAATGGAGCTTCTAAATCTATTACTTTTAATATTTGATAAGGTGGATATCCTGTTTTTTCACTTGGATATTCACAAATTGATTTTAATATTTCTCCAAAAATATTAGTAGATTCTGATTCAATAACATAACTTAATTCAAATTGTTGTGATTTAGGATTTATAATTTGAATATTTTTATTTGAAGTTAAAACAAAAAGTTCATTTCTTTCTAAATAATAAAAATTTGTAAAAATATTTGGTTCATTTTCAATATTATTATTACTTATTGATAAATCAATATTATTTTCATTATTTACAATAGTATTAATATTATCTTTTAATAATCCTTTAATTAAATTTTTTTGTCTTATATTATATACGAAATATTTATTATCTTTAGGAATATTAAAAATATCTTTATAAATATCAATTGTTACTAAATTTGAACTTGTTTTTGTATTTTGTTGTGATATAAGTAAATTTTTATCTGGAATATAATTAATAAATATAGGTGAAATATTATAATATGAATTTAAGTTTATATGTCCTATTTTTAATAAAGTTTTTGGAAGAAAAGAAAATTCTGTTCCTAATTTAAAAATTGATATATTTTTATCATAAGGACCTATTGCGAACATTAAATTAATATTTGTTAAATAAATATAATCTGATAATTCACTATGAAAACATGAATTAATTATATATTGAATTAAAAATTCAAAGTTAAAAGATGATACTGGGATATCTTTTCTGATATTATCTAATTTATTTGGTATATTTTCTTCTTTAATTGTATCTTTATATTCAAAATCGAATGAATTTTTTCTTTTTGTTTTCATCAAATCTTTATCATTAATTTTAAATTTTATTTTTTTATTATTTTTTCTAATAATATTATTTTTAAAATAACCACATTGAAATCTATTTTTTGGAATTAAATATTGACTACTAGAAAAAACAATATTTGTCATTTGTTGTTCTTCTAATAATAATAAATAACTAAACATATAATTATTATGTTCATCAAAAATATAATAATTAGATAAAATTTCCTCAACATCAGAATCAGTTAAACCAATTGGGAAATTTTTTAATATACTTATTATTTTTTCTCTACTAATTAAACCAGTATTTTTTGGATCATATTGTTTTAAAATTTTTTCTAAATTAATATCACCATTAAAACATAATAAAAATAAATTTTGATATATTTTAAATCTTCCTATACTCATAGATAAATCATTTTTACTTGATGCAATTGAACAACTATATATTTTTACAAATATCTCTGTAATTTTATTTAATAAATTAAAAGAATTTAATGCAATTGAAGAATCTTGTAGAGAAAAAGTAAATATAGGTAAAATAATTTCTCCATATATATAATTAATTTTTTCACTTTGAAGAATTTCATTATTTAATTCAATAAAACTTAAATGTTTTCCTTCAAAAAATCTTCTTTTTTCATCTTCATCATTTGAT
Organism: Isotricha sp. YL-2021a; assembly: GCA_023806865.1. Lineage (NCBI taxonomy): Eukaryota > Ciliophora > Litostomatea > Vestibuliferida > Isotrichidae > Isotricha > Isotricha sp. YL-2021a. Next base: position 7,098 of record JAJJLH010002194.1, on the reverse strand, counting down.
GATAATAAAATTGCTAATTTTTTTAAATTATCAAAATTATTATTATCAGTATTTATTTCTTTATTTAAATTTACTAAATATTGATATTGAGAAATTGTCCAAGATTTCTTAAAAAATAAAACAATAAAATATTTAATAAGATTTAAATATTCTCTATCAATATTAGAAAAATCTTCAGGATTAACAATATAATTAGCAATAATATTATTAATTGAAAAATCAAAAATAATAAATCTTCCTGAAATTTGAGTAAAATTAATAATAATTCTATGATTTGAAGTTTCTAAACATTTTGGAAAAGATAAAATTCTAATTCCTCTTGAATAATTAGGAATATAATTTTCAACATTAGGTATATTTAAATAAGGTTTAAAATTAAAATAACTTCCTTTTGCATCTTCTAATGAATTCATTGAATTTTCATTTTTTTCATCTTCAATATTTAATAAAAATAAATCAATTGTACAAAAATTAAAATCATTATATAATAATAATAATTTACTTTCTGGAATAATATCATTTTCATAAAATTCACATGATATTATTATATGATCTTTTTCAAAAAATTTATTTAAATTTATTTCTTTTGAATTAGAATTATCAAAAGATGAAGTTATTAAAATTCCATTTGAATTAATCACTAATATTCTATTTAAACATTTTGAAATAAATTTCCAATTTAATTCATTTATTTCATTTAATTTACCTTGAAAAAAATTATCATTATCATTTATAAAAGATAATTCTCTTTGAATTTCTCTATTTTCATAATTTTTTTGATTTAATTTATGTATTCTATGATAATCTCCCATTTCACATGATTTTAATATTGTTTCTGATATTATATCTTTTTCAATTATATTTTCTTGTTTTTCTTGTTCTCTTATTATTTTTTTTTTTTCAAAATAAGTTTTTCTTGTATCTCTTGAATCTGCAACAGTTTCTCCTGTTCCATAATATCTATCATTATTACTAAGTTTCATTTTTTTTTATAATTAATTATTTAAATATACTTTAATAAAATTATATTGATTTAAAAATATGAATTTACAAAAAAATAAAAATTCTTTTTATGAAGACGCTGTAAGTAAAATTGATCCTAATTTTTTTGAAGAACCAATTCCAGAAAGTGATTTATTTGATAATGGAAATGACAATTATAAGATTGATTTAATTGAAACTAGTGATATTCCAGAAAAATTAAAAAATGTTAATAATAAAATTAATGATAATATAAATAATAATAAAAATAATGATAAAAAATATACAATTATTCAAAATGAAGGTATTGATGGAAAAAAAGGATGTTGTACAAATGATTCAAATTGTTTTATTTTTTAAATATTTTTCAATTAATTTTATTAATAGAATTAGAATTGTTTTTATATTAATATATAAATATTTGAATTAAAAAACAAAAAAATAAAATTTAAAATAAAAAAATAAATAAAAATAATAATATAACAAAATAAAATAATTTATCATAAATCTCCAATGAATATTTAAAATAACATATTAAATTAAAATGAAAGACGACAAAGATTCCAATAAGAAAGAAAATTCAGAAATAGATACAAGTTCCAAACCAAAACAAAAGCCAAAAAATGAAATAGTAAAATAAAAATTTTTATATAACAAAAAAAATAAAAAAAAAAATAATAGAGTGAAGAAGATTTAGAATATAAAAAAGACATAGATATGGCAGTAGAAAGATTATTTGACATAGATCCTCAAATTCGAATTAACAGTTATAACTTTTTAAAAGATCAAATTACAACAAGTACATCATCAATGACATCAATTCCACGTCCATTAAAATTTTTAAGAGCACATTATCAAGAAATAAAAGAAAAATTTGAAAATTTTGAAGAAAAAACAAATGAAGATAAAGAATTCAAATTATTATTAAGTGATTTATTATCAGTTTTAGTTATGGTAATTATGAATGTTGAAGAAACTTCACTTTATTATGTTTTTAAGGGAAGTAAAAAAAATATTACTGAATGGGGACAAGAATATATTAGAAGTTTATGTGGAGATATTGCAAATGAATATAATAAAAGATTAGATAATGGAGAAAGTGTTGATGAATTATATGATTTAGCACAGAATATTATTCCTTATTTAATTCAACAACATTGCGAAAATGATGTTATTGATTTATTAATTGAAACTGAACAATTAGATAAAATGAAAGAATTTGTTAATGAAAATAATTATAAGAAAATTTGTTTATATTTATTAAGTATTGTTAATTATTCTGCTGATACTGAGGAATATAGACAAACTTTAGAATTAGTTTATAATATTTATTATGAGAAATATCATCAGTATGTTAATGCTATGAGAGTTGCTATTAAAATGGGTAATTCTATGTTTATAAATCAAACTTTTAATCAATGCAAGGATAAAAATATAAAAATGCAACTTGCTTTTCTTTTAGCTCGTGAAAATATTTTTATTGAAAGTGATGATTTAGATGATGAATTACGTGAAATAATGTCAAATTTAAAATTATCAGATTATTATAAAAGACTAGGAAAAGAATTAGAAGTTTTAGAACCAAAACATCCAGAAGATATTTTCAAAAGTCATTTAGAAAATAAAAAAGATTCAGGAACACAATTAGAATCATATAAAATAAATTTATCGCATTCTATAGCATCATCCTTCATAAATGCAGGTTTCGGAACAGAAGTACTTTTAACAAAGGAAAAATCAGATTGGTTATATAAAAATCAAAAAGAAGGTATAACTGCATTATTAGGAGGATATGGTTTAGTTAATTTATGGGATAGTTTAGAAGGACCTGGTAAATTATATGAATTTGCAGGAAATAAAGAAAGTGATATTTACAAGAGAGCAGGTAGAAATTTAGGTTTGGGAATTTGCTTAACAGGAATACATGATGATAATGAAACTGCAATTGCAGTTTTATTAGAAGAATTAGAAGATAAAAATTTAAATATTAAAGTTGCTTCTTTATTAGGTTTAGGTATTGCTTGTGCTGGTAGTCAAAAAGATGAGTTAATGGAACCTATACTTAAAATTTTACAAGATTTTGAATATGGTTTTGAAGTTAGTGCTTTTTGTTCTCTTTGTTATGGTTTGATTTATATTGGTTCTGCTAGTGAAGATGTTTTTAATGAATTATTTGCTATTTTATTAGCAAGGAATGAAGAAGGAAAATCTAAATTAATGGAAAATCAATATTTCGTTCTTTATGCTTTGGGATTGGGATTAATATGCTTAGGTAAACAAAAAGATACTGATTTTATGATTGATACTATTACTTCTATTGAAGAATTCCCTAAAGAAATGAGAAATTATTTAAAAACAATTTTAACATCTTTTGCTTATGCTGGAAGTGGTAATGTATCAAAAGTACAAGAATTAATGCATTTAATAGCAAAACAAAAAGAAGAAATTGATCCAAAAGTTCAAAGTGTTGCAGTATTAGGATGTGCAATAATAGCAATAGGTGAAGAAGTAGGAACAGAAATGTTAACAAGATCATTTAATCACTTCCTTCAATTTGGTGAAGTCAACGTCAAAAAAACAGTATCTCTTGCAATGGCTCTTTTAAATTTATCAAATCCAAAAGTAACAATAGTAGATAGTATAACAAAATTCTGTTATGATAATGATAAAGAAACAGCAATGAATGCAGTATTTAGTTTAGGTTTAGTATCAGCAGGAACAAATCATAGTCGTGTAGCTGGTTTATTAAGAAATTTAGCTGGTTTTTATTCAGAAGAAACAAATGTATTAGTAATAGTAAGAATAGCTCAAGGTTTACTTCACATGGGTAAAGGAATGTTAACTTTAAATCCATTATATTCACATAATTTATTATTAAATCATGTTGGAATGGCTGGTGTTTTAATATCAATTTTTTCATTTACTGAAATTAATCAATTATTAGAAAATCATCAATTTATTTTATATACTTTAGCTCTTGCTATGAGACCTAGAATGGTTATGACTGTTAATGAAAAGTTAGAACCTATTCCTGTTCAATTAATGGTTGGTCAAGCTGTTGATATTGTTGGACAAACTGGAAATCCCAGAACTATTACTGGATTCCAAATTCATAATTCACCTTCTCTTATTGGAACTGGAGAAAGATGCGAGTTAAATGGAGATGATTATATTTCATATTCTGATGTTATGGAGAATATAGTTATTGTTAAAGAAAATCCTGAAAAGAAAGGTAGATAGGTTTTTCATTTTATTTTTTAAATTTTTAATTAATAAATCATTATAAAGGAAATAATCTTACTTTTTTTTTTTGAATATTTAGAAAATAAAAAAAGATTAAAAAAGGTTTAAAAAATTTATTTAATTTTTTTTTTCAATATTTTATTTATTTCTCATATAAAAAAGTATTTTTACTCTTTATTTTATTTAGTTGCTTTTATTTTCTTTGTTAATGCATTAATAATATCTTCTCTTTTAAGAATGCATCTATGAGATTGACATTTATAATTACTTCCACAATGATGGAACCAATCACATTTAACTCCATCTGGTGCCCATGCTATTTGATTTTCTTTTGTTCCTTTATAATTGCATCTATAATCTTTACATACTAAATTTGCACAGCAATATGATGTTGCATCACAATCACCCATATATGCTATACATTTGGTTTGTAGTTTTGAGGATAATGCTAATGAGAATAATATTAGTAATATTGAGATTATGTATTTTGACATTTTTATTTGTTATTAAATTTAATTTTAGCTGTTTTATTTTATTAAAAAACAATATTAGGAAAATAAATAATAAATAAATATTTACAAATAATTATAATTATATTAAATTTAAATTTTATGAATTATATTATTAAAAAGAATAACAAATTTTTTTTATTAATATTTTTTATAGAAAAATTGTAAAATATTAATATCTAATATTTTAATAACATATTTCTTTACACACATACTTAAATTTATGAAGATAAAAAATAATTAAAAAATTTAAAAATGAAATAATATTTAAAAATTGAAAAATCATGTAATAAGTATATAAAAAAAATATAATATAAAAAAAACAATAGCAAAAAAACCTTCAACACTTTTATATCCTCTTAATATTATTCAAAACCCCATCATTTTCCTTCTCCACATCATTTTTTTCCTTAATCTCCTTAATTTCCTTCAACTTCCTAATTTCTTCTTCCTCTTCCTTTTCATCCTGTTCAATTTCTTCTTTACTTCTTTTCTTTGGAGGAGTAAGTGATCTCATTAATTCCTTAGAAAGCAAATTACTAGTTCCCTTAGTTCTAGGTTGTAAAATTTTAAATCCACAAACTAAATTTTCATCAACACACATCATAGCTCCAGCATTATTAAATTGACCACAATAATTAGGAGCACTAAACACAGTAACTAATTGTCTATTAGCAAAAAATTCATAACCATACTCAACAACTTGATGAGCTCTACAAACTAAATCAATATCTAATTTCTTAACATATTCACTTACAATATCAGCATTGAATATAACACTAACTCCTCTTTCATTATCACCCCAACCATTAACATTTTTATCTGGGTCACTCCATAATAAATCACATAATAAACCTTTATCTGGAACTTCAGTTGGACGTACAATTTTTTTTATTTTATCAAGTGATGTTAAATCTGGACTTAAACCACCATGCATACATAATATTTTATCATCAATTAATGCACTTACTGGGAGACAATTAAAACAATCTGAAAATTTTTTCCATATTTTTATACCATATCGTCTTTTACATTCATCAAAAAAACCATATGCTCTATTTATATTTTCACTTTCATGATTACCTCTTAATAAAAAGAAATTATCTTTATATTTTATTTTATATGCTAATAATAATGATATTGTTTCAACTGAATTTTTTCCTCTATCAACATAATCTCCTAAAAAAAGATAATTTGTTTTTGGAGGTGTACCACCAAATTCAAATAATCGTAATAAATCAGAAAATTGACCATGAGTATCACCACATATATTTAATGGAGATGAAATTTCTAAAAGTACTGGTTCTTCCATAAAAATTTCAGTTGCTTTTATACATAAATATTTTATTTCTTGTGGTGTGAGGATGTTAATATTTCCTGATATTGGATTATTTGATGATTCATTATCTGGTGATTTTTTTATTGATGGATTTAGTTTTGTTATTATTTCATCAAGGTTTATTTCCTCTTTAAATTGGGTTATTTTTAAATTTGAAGATAATAAGGATGATAAGTCGTTTTCTTCTTTTTCTTCTGTGTTTGACATTTTTTTTTTTTTTAATATTTTATTTTTTTTTTTAAGTTAATTATTTTTTGTTTTTTATAATAAGGGGTTTAATTAATTTTTTAATTTATATATATGTGATATTTTTTTCTATATATCAATTTTTAATTTGGATTATATATATCATTATTATTAATTAACATAATTGAAGTTTCAATTTAAGATATAATGAATTATTTAAAATATGGAAGTGATTTTAATGAAAGTTTAGATTTATTAGGAAACAGTTTTATTGAAGAAAAATCAATTAATGAAGGAGAAACAAATAATATTTTCAATGATGAATTCGAAAAAATTTTTTGTAATAAAAATATGTCTTTTCAAAATGAGAATGACATGAATTATAATTTAGAAAAAGAAAACATAGAAATTATGGTAAAAAATGTTGATGGAATTTTAAATTCTTTAGAAAAACAAATTGATAATCTTAAAATATATAATACTGAATTAAAACATATAAATATTTTATATCAATTAAATGAAATATATGAAAATGGAAATATTAATATTAATCAAAGAATGAAATGCTTAAAATTAAACGAAAAACTTGTTGATAAATTGATTAATTGTGTGAATAGAAAAATAAGCAATTTTTAATAAATGATGAAATATATTTTTAATGACATAGAACATGTAAAAAAGTGTTTTATCTTAATTTTTAATAATTATTTCTCTTATCATTTTAATGATAAGTATTAATTGAATAGATTATTATATATTTTGATTAACCAAAAGGTCTTAATCTATTATTTATTATAGGAATTTTATCTCAAAAATTAATTAAATTAATATTTAGATTAT
>JAJJLH010002193.1:0-36606 GCA_023806865.1 Isotricha sp. YL-2021a | reverse complement strand
ATTATTTTAAAAAAATATCTTCATCTATTTTAAAATTCAATTTGATTATAATTGTTGTTATAAAATTTAAAAAATTTAAAATAATAGATAAAAAAAGATATAAAAATTAAATTAAGAACATATCTCCGCAATTATTTTTTTTAACTTTGAATAAATATTTAAAATATTTTTTTATTAGCTTTGATTTAAAAATTAATATCCAATTATAATGATTAAAGAAAATAAATAATAAATTAGAATTAAAATAATTTCAATAAATATATAAATCTTGAAAATGCTAAAAAAAACAAATAATTTTAATATCTAATAAATCCAAAGATAAATATATAAATAATTAATAAAAAAATTTAATAGAAGTTTAAATATGTCAAAATCTAAAATTAAAAAGATAAATAAAATTAGAAGTTTATTGCTTTTAGAAGTAGATAAAGATATAAATAAAATTATAAATACATCAAAAATGAGAATTAATGGTATTACCTCAAAGGAATTTATGGAAAAAAATAAAACAGAATATTTTGTGTGTATAAATAATGGAATAATATATGATTGTTATAATCTTCCAAAAAAAGAAGAAATAAAATGTAATATTTTAGGAAAATATTGTATTAATAATAATATAGAATTACCAAAATTCCAAAAGATAAAAGAAAATAAAATTGATTTAGCCACTAAAAAAAATCTTTATCCCAAAAATTTAGATAAAAATGATTGTTTAATTAGAAAAATAAATCAAAATAAATCAGTAAAGGAAAATATTAATTTTTTAAAAAGAATGTCATATTATCTAAAAAGTCCTATAAAGGAAAGATTAAAATATAGAAAATCAGTTGATAGTATTCAATTAAATTTAAAATATACTTTGAATAATAATACACATACTGATTCCAAAATTAAATTTTTTCCATGTAAAAAAAAATCTACTAAAAATATAAAAAGATATATAGCTAATTTAAAGTTTAATAAAAATATTTTAAAAAAAATTTATAATAAGTATCGTTTTGAAGGTGGTATAGATTTTTCTTAATAACAATATTTAATTAATTTGTATCTTTAAATTGAAGTTTTATTTATTTTATAAATAAAAACAAAAAAAATAGTAATTATTAATTAGAAGGATATAAATATTTTTTATTTAACTAATTGATATAGAATATCTAGATTTTAAATATAATTTTTTAAGAAAAATGAATTGATGTTATTTTTATTCATTAAAATTAGATTTTAAAAAAAATGAAAATTATAAATATTTTTTTATCGATTAAAATTTATCTTTATTATTTTTTTATAATTCTTTTTAATTTTTAAATTCAAAAAGAAAAGATAATAAAATTTAGTAAAATTTTTAAAAATCTTTTAATTGGATTATAAATGATTTTAAAAAATTATGAAATTTTTATAAAGATATATTCTATATTGAATTTATCATTTTAAAATTGAATCTATTCATACATAAATTGATAACCATTATTTTAATTATAAATTATTTTTAAAGATATATATAACTTATTTTACATAAGTTATAGACTCATTGAGAGAACAAATAATATCTTCTTAATTTTAATTTTATTCAATTTCAAACTCTATTAATGAGATAAATTAATAGTATAAAATTAATTGTTTAAATATAACTTATAAATGAACTTTGAAAATATGGAAAAAAATTCAAAAATAATATATTATAAGATATTAAAATATTGATAAAAAATAATAAAAGAAATTCAAAAGCAAGAAAAAGGATATTCTCAAATTTTGATATATAAATAAATAATTTTCTCATAAACAAAAAAAGATTGAATATATAAAAAATTTAAATTTGTTAATTAATTAAAATAATTATTTACTAAATATTTTATGGAATTATAATCAATATTTTTATTTTCATATTCTAAATCAATTTTATTCAATATTTCTTTTATACCATAATCGTTAAATTCTTTTTTAAAAATTTTATTTTCATTATCCTTTCTTAATAGAATTATAATTGATTCAATTATCAAATTTTTTTCCTCAGGATTTTTTAGTAAAGTTTCAACTAATAGTTGACTAATGTGATTTTGATATAAAAAATACAATAAAACATCATTAGATGTTTTTAATAAAGATTTAATACAAATTAAGGCATAATATATAATTTTTTTTTCATGAGTTTTAATCAAATTAATTATTTGATTAATGATCCCATTTTCATACAAAATTCGTTTTATTTCATCATTTTGAAAGTCTAAATATATATTTAATATGAATAAAAATAATGTAGTATATTCAGAATTTAAACCTTTAAAAAAAAAATCAGTTAATTTAAAGTTTTTAATTAATATTGAGCAAATGTAATTATCTAATGCTGAAAAATCACAAATAAATTTTCCTACATCTTCATAATATTTTATAGGTAATGAAAGAATAAAATTAAAAAAATCCTCTTTAGTTAAAATATATTGTATTATTTTTATATTTTCTAAATTACATAAATTAAACATTCCTAATAAACAATTTTTTGTTAATTGTTCATTAAATATATTATCACAAAATATATTAATAATTCCCTTGAAAAATTCAAAATTATCCTTGAAAAAAAAATTTTTATGAATATTGAATATGAAAATATTAAAAAACCAAATACAATCTTCCCGCCTTTTTTCATTATTTAATGTTGTATTATAAATTTTTAGAATAGAATCAAAAATTTTATATTCATAAAAAATTTTTTGAATATTTTTATTATTATAGACTAAATTTCCTAATAAATTAATTAATCTACGAAGAATAAATGAATCATTAAAATATTTTTTAAAAAGTTTATTATATATTATAATATAAGCAATTGTAGTAAAAAAATTAATCATATCATTATCATTATTATAATAAGTAATGATAATTAATATTTGTAATATTTCATTTACTATAATAATATTATCAATATTTTTCATAAGTAAATCACAAGTTTTTTCAGCAAAATTTAAAGTGATATATGATAAACTATTTTGTTTCCAGTCAATTTTTTTTAAAGTATAAATTGCTAAATAAATTTGCTCTAATGATGGGTCTGATGAAATAATTTCTTCATAAAAATATAATATTTGATGAGGATAATTAAATTCAATATGCTCATATTCTTTAAAATTTTTAATTGTTTCTTTTTTAATTTCATATTTTGACTTGTCATTATTGTTTTCTTTTAAGTCCTCTAGTCTTCTTTTTAAAAAATTATTAAATAATTTTTTTTTCCTTAATGATAAACCATATTCTTGTCTTTCATTTGATATATTTATTTTATAATTCAAATAATGTTTTTTTCTTTCTTCAATTCTTTCATCATCCATTAATTTAAATTTTGAAAAAATATTTTAAACCAAAAAAAAAAAATAATTATTTTTATTTTTTTTCAAAAACAAAATAAACTTTAATTAATATATATAAAAAAACTTTATATCAAAATTAAAAAATATATAAAAAATTAATAATGAATATCTTTCCTTGCAAAATTTGAAGTAACTTTATTTAAAATTTCATCTTTATAACAAACTAAACCTTTCCTTAAATCTTTATAATTTAAAGCAATTTTTTCTAAAATATTACCTAAATCATAGAGAGCAGTATCATAATTATCTTCTCCCCAAAAAGCTTTAATAAAAACACCATTTTCTTTTTGTAATCTAAAATTCTGAGGCATATTATCAACAATAATAACTTTACTTAAATCTCTTCCTAATTTATTTAAATCTTTAACAAAATCATTATTATAAACAATAGTATGTTGTCTATATAATCTATAATGAAAATATAATCTATCAATTTCAATAGCATCTAATATTGGATCTGCATATTCTTTTGTAGCAGCTGTGAATATTACTAATTCATAATATTTTGAAACTTGAGATAAAAATAAATCTAATCCAGGTCTAAAACGTAAAATTCCTTTGGCTTCATCATTTTCATCTATTTTAAATGATATTAATGTTTCATCTAAATCTAATACTAAGGTAAATTCTTTTGTTGGTATTTGATTTAAATATGGTATTCGTATTGGAGAATAATTTATTTCATTTTGAGATAAATCTGAACCTAATACACTTGCGTTTTTATTTAATACTCTTACTATTTTTTTTCTGAAGAAATAGTTTATTTCATCATATGATATTGTATCAAGTGATTTAAATATTTTTACAAAATCTTCATTTAAATTATCATATGAAAAATTTTTTAATAAAACTCTTAAATATTTTTCAATTAAATATGAATAAAATTTAATTTCATAAATTGAATTAGAATTATTATTATAATTATTATTTATATTTTGACTAAAAAGAAATTGCATATAATCTTTATTGTTCATATTAATATGATCTAATTTACAAAATAACATATCTTTTAATTTCTTAACCCAAGTATTTCCCAATGCACTAGAAGATATTTTGGAATTAATATATTCACATAATATTAAATATGATTTATGATTTAAATTTAAAATTGTTGATAAAACGTCATTACTTGTTAATAAAAAATTCCTATCAAATGAAATATTATAACAAAAAATAATATCATACATTATTAAAACAATTACTTTATGAACTGCTATTTTATAATCTTCATTTTTATAATAATTTTCAAATTTATTATATAAAGAAGAATTATTATAAAAATTAAGTAATTCAAAACATTCATTTGGTAAATTTGAAGATTTTATACTTAAAGCATTAATAACATCACAAAATTTATCTTCTAATAAAAGTAAGTCTTCAATATTAATAAAAGTATCTTCTTTTACTTTATTTTGATTATTATTATTTGGAGTGAATTTTGATAATAAATTTCCAGATGATGAAGAATGAACAATTCCTCTTTGAGTTTTTGGTAAATTTGTAATTTTTAATGTATCTTTATTTCTTTTTGTAGAAGGACTTGGATTTTTTGATTTTATTATATTTCTTTTATATACATAAATTTTTTTTTGCTTATTTAAATTATTTGTTTCTGTATTCAATATATTATGTATATTATTGATATTTGATTCATTTGTTGTATTTGATGTTGCAGATGTATTCATTATATTGGTATTACCATTTGTTGTTAATATTTTATGTGAATGAATTGGTTTAGTATTATCCAATGAATCTGGAATTGTGGTTAATTTTATTTTTGTTTCAAGTGTTCTTTGGAGCATATTTAAAATTATATTTAATTTTGAAATGTTTATAATTTTTCAAAATAAAAAAAATATAAATAAATAATTTAATAAAATAAAAAAATGAATATAATAAAATAAAATATAAAATAAAAAAACAATATAAATTAATTTTTATAAAACGTAATTTATGTGTATAAATAATAAATATATAAAACATCTAAAATGTCCAAAGAAGGGAAGAAATCAAATAATGAATTAAAGATAATGGAATGGAGATTCAATCAATTTTTAGGAGAAAAACTCACATATGAGCAAATAAAAAGTGACCCAGAAAATGAAAGTTTTTTAGTAACTGATGTAAAATTTTCAACTGATGGAAATAATGTAGTAGTTTCTGATAAAGGAGGAAGAGTAATAATATTTAAAAAATCAGAACAAAAAGGAAAACAACCAAAATTAGATTATTTTTTTGAATTCCCAGCCCAAGAAAAAGATTTTGATGTTCAAAAATCAATTGAATATTCAGAAGAAATAAAAGGACTTTGTATTTTACCTTCTGATAATTATAATAAATTAGATATTTTAACATCAGGTTATAGAACAATAAAATTAGATAGAATTTACAAAGATAAAGTTAAAACTTTTGATAATAATAAAAATGGAAGTGGTGTTTCAATTCCAAAAGTAAATGGAGTTAAAGAAGAAATAAAATCAAAAACTAAAAGATTATTTCGTTGTTCTCAATCTGGTGAAGTTAATTCAATTGGAATTAATAAATTTAATACAAATCAATTTATGTCAGCTGATGAGTTTAAAGTTTATTTATGGGATTTTAATTACAATGATGATGTTTATACTCCAATTGATATTGAACCAAGTATTGAACAAAATTAATATGGAAAAAATAACTAAATGTAAATATATTGAAGATAATCCTCATATTTTTATTTATGGAACTAATAAAGGAAATATTAGATTATGTGATTTAAGAACTAATACTGATATGATGAAATTTCAAACTAAATTTTATGATGAGAAAGCAAATGTAAATAATGTTATTGCAAATTCACTTTTATCTGTTCATGATATTTCAGCTAATTTAAATGATAAATATACTTTTGCAACAAGACATTATTTCCAAATTAATTTATGGGATATTAGAATGCAAAATTCACCATCGAGTAAATTTTTAACATATGAACCAATTATAAATAGATTAACATATCTATATCAAAATAATTATTTATCTGATAAATTTTCACTCGATGCTGATAAAAGTGGAAAATATATTTTAACTGGTGGATATAATAATATGTTTCATGTAATTGATATTAATCAAAGATTAAATACTCAAATTATTATTGATGATGTTAATGAAAAATTAATGAATACTAATGTTGTTAGGAGAGTTAATGCTAAAGGTTCTTGTGGTTATAAAAAAGATGATCCTCATGCTCAAAATGTTAATTTTGATAAAAAAATATTACATCAAGCTTACTCTCCTGTTGAAAATTATGCTTTATTAATTGTATATAATTGCATTTATTCTTATAGTGGTAATATTGCTAAAAAGAAATAAGAATTTTAAATTTAATTTTAAAAAAAATTTATATTTAAATAAAAATATGAAGAAAAAATTTATTTAATATTTAATTATAAATTTTTTTTTTCTATAATTAAATTTATTAAAAATTTAATTTAACTATATCTCTTGTATATACATCTGCTTTTTTTGTTGGTTCCATCTCATCAAAAATTCTTTTAATTTGAATTTGTTTTTTAACTCCTTTTTTACAATAATCTAATAATCCATCAATTAATTTTGAATGAATAATAGAATGAAATTCTTTTTTAACAGGTTTTCTTTTTTCCTCATAATTATCATTATCATTCAATTTTAATGCATTTTGAATTCTTATTATTCTTTGTCTTTCTTTATTTTTTTTAAATACAAATTGAGCTCTTAATTTATCTGTTAAATTAACTCTTTCTTTTTTAAATTTTTCTTCTTTATGTTCAGTTTTTAATATTTTATTAACTAATTGAATATCATTTTCATAATTTGAAATTGAATTTTCTGCACAACTAATTGCAGAACTTATATCATATCTTGCTTTTTCTATTATTGACATTAAATTATCAAAATTTTTTGGTTTTAAAAACATATCATCAACTTCTTTAACTAAAGTCAAATAAATTTCAAAACAATTATTAAAAAAATCAACTACATCATTTAATATTTTATTATTCTCAAATAAACATTCAACTTCATCAAAAATATATTTATCTTTAAATTTCCTTTTATCAGGAACATTAATATGATTCAATTTTTCAACATAATGATAAAATTCTAATAAAAATAATTGAGGTAATAAAAGTATAATTCCAATAGTTTCTTCTAAATATTTATTATATTTAATTTGAGATTTAAGTGAAAGTGACTTAAAAGCTTCAACATAATTTTCTTTTGGAACAACATTCAATTTATAATATGAAATATTATCATTTAATAATCTTACTTGATCATGAATATTTTTAGCTTGAAAATCAATATTATTTATCATTGTAGTAATTCCTGAAAAAGAATTTTGTGTAGTATGAGTTAATCCTAATTTAAATTTCCAATTTTCACAAATGTGAGGTTGATATGTTCTAATTCTTCTAAAACATTTTGTTAAATTAAACCTTTGTGAATTTGATATATATCCATAAACTGGAATTGGTGGATTATTTACTCTTAGTAATTTAGTTTTTTTTCTTTTTTCATTTGCTTCTGTTATAAAAGGTTTATTTTCTGTTTTATTTAATTTATTTTTATCATTAATTTCATTTGGTTCTGTTTTAGCTCTATGAAAATAATTATCTGATTGTTTTATATTTATATTTGATTCTTTTATTAATTCATTTGAAACTTCTTCTACAAATTTTGTTATTATTGCTGCTGGTTTTTCTTCCATTTCTTTTATTGTTCTTGGA
The DNA here is from genome assembly GCA_023806865.1 of Isotricha sp. YL-2021a. Classification (NCBI taxonomy): domain Eukaryota; phylum Ciliophora; class Litostomatea; order Vestibuliferida; family Isotrichidae; genus Isotricha; species Isotricha sp. YL-2021a. The sequence goes on along the minus strand of JAJJLH010002193.1, from coordinate 28,502 downwards.
GATATTGGTGGAAGTGCCTTTGGTAAAACAAATGTTCTTGCAAAATGTGAATTTATACCTAATCCATCGAATTTAAAATTATCTTTAATTTTCATATTTTTAACAAGTTATTTTTTATTATAAAAATAAAAATTTTATAAAATATATTTTATTTTTAAAAATGGAATTATATGATAAAATAAAAGAAAACAAATACATTTTGAAAATGGTAGTATTAGGTGATGTAGGTGTAGGAAAAACAAATATAATTCGTAGAATTATAGGTCAAAAATTTGAAGAATTAGAACCAACTGTAGGAGTAGAATTTACATATATAGATATAAATGATATAGATCCAGATGATAAAGAAAAAAAATTAAGTATACAAATATGGGATACATGTATTTATATAAATATAATTATATATATTTATAAAATTAGCTGGAGCTGAAAGATATAGAGCAATTACAACTAATCATATTAGAAATGCAGATGGTGCATATTTAGTTTATGATATAACTAATTATTCAACTTTTGAAAATATTGATTTTTGGTTAGATATTGTTAAAAAATCTTCTGAAGATGATATTGTTATTTATTTAGTTGGAAATAAAGCTGATTTATTATCTGATGAAAATAAAAGGAAAATTACTAAAGATCATGCTATTAGTTATTCTAAGTTAAGAAGGTTTAATGGTTTTGGTGAATGTTCTGCTTTGAGAAATATTAATATTCAAGAAACTTTTAACTCTTTTTATAAAACTTTATATAAGAAAAATAAAGAGAAATTAGAAGAAAAATTACAAAAAAAAATTATTCAATTGGATGATATGCAGAAAAATCATTCAAATAAACCAAAGGATTGTTGTTAAAAAAGTTTATTTTTAATTTTTTTTATAATTAATTTATTATTTTATTTTTCTTTTATATTAAAATAATAAAATAAATAATTATTCTAAGAAGCTATTATTACCATTAATTAAGTTATCAATTTTTGAAACTTTCTTAAAAGAAAGAAAAAAAAATTAATTTATAATTACAAAATCATTTTATTCTCAAAGCTAAATAATATTAATTAATTCCCCTTTTTTTACCTAAAAAATTTACATCTTTTCCTATTTGAATATCTTTATTTACAAATCTAATAGATGATGAATCATCATCTGTATTTTTTCCAAAAATAATTAATAATTCTACAAAATTCGAGTTCGAAATATTAATACATTTTTCATCAGTAAATGAGTAATTGGTTTCAACACTTAAATTATCTTCATCATTATCATTTCCTATTAAATCAATAATAACTTTAACACAATCTTCAAACTTTTTTTTATTTAAGAAATATAAACTATTTAATAATTTATTAAATTCTTTTTCTGCTTCCCTTTTAATATTTTCATTTAAATTTTCATATTTTATAATTCCAAAATAAAAACAAGAGATTGTAATTGTAAAAAAATCATATTTTCCAAAAATTAAATATTCAGATAAAGTAAAATGAATTAAAGTTTCTATTATTTCTTTATATTCAGAAAAAATATTATTTGAAAAATAATTTTGAAATATAATTTCAAAAATATCATAAGGTGTAATAATACAAAGATTCCAATTACAATTTTTTAAAATTAACTGTTCAGCACGAAAAATGAATCTTAAATCAATTTGATGTTGAGTAATCCATGTTTGAAATTTTGTTAATTTATATGGACTTTCTAACTATATATAAGAATAAATAATAATATAATACCTTTAATATAATAATGCATGATGCAAGGAAAAAAAACATAAAAATATCTTTTTTCAATTTTTCATTTTTTGATATTTTATCCCAAATATTAAAACTAATTTGCATTATATTATTAACTTTTTCAATTAGTATTTGATTATCAAAAAATTCTGATAATTCCTAATTTTAATTAATAAATATTATATATACATCAGATAAGAAATTAATAAAATATAATCTATATTTATTAAATTTATCTAAAGTCATTTTAGGTTTAAAATTTTCAGAAAATTTTTTAAAGAAAATATTTGCATTTACATTATAAAATTTTAATACTTCAATAAATGACATTTTATATAAAATAAGATTTTAATATTAAAATAATAATAAAATATTTTATTTAAAATTTAAATTCAGAAAGAATAATATTAATTTCAATATTTCCTTTTTCATTTATTAGATTATAGAATTTATCAATAGAAAATATACGCTCAAATAAAAAAAGCTCTGATTGTTCATATTTATTATATAAAGAGATATTATAATAATTATGATTTGGGAGATTTACTAAAATATCAACTAAAAATTTTTTTTTTAATACATTATTTATTTCAAACCTTATTTCATATCTAATATTATTATCATCATATTTTTCAATCAAATAAAAGATTTGATGATTATTTATATTGACTGAATTATTTTCTAAGATTGTATTTTTATTTTCTTTTAATTTATATAAAATTATTTTTTCGCTTTTGTAAACTTCATATGAAATTATTTCTGGTTTTTCTATTTTGAATTCTTCATCATCAATTTTTTGCTCTTTAATTTTTTTTTTATAATTATTTATTTTATTTATTAATTCTTCACACCCCAATTGTTTTTTATTTCTTATTATTTCTTTTAAATTATTGCCTATATTTGGTAATTCATTATTATTTTCATTTTCCTTAAGTAAAATTTTATTTTTAATGTTTTCAATTTTTTGAATTAATTGACATGAATTAAATTTGGTTTTTTCTGACAAAAGACTTATTTGTTGTTTTAAAACATTTCCTAAAGGAATTAAATAATTCATATTGTGAGAGAATTTTTCAATATTTTCACAAACCAATTTTTTTTTATTTGAGATTTTATTATATGATTGAAATAATTCTTTAATATTATATTTTTCAATGTCTTTAATTTTAAAAACATTATGTCCTAAATGAATACTATATTTAATTTTATCTTTTGAATTACTATCAGTAATACATATTCCGCATAATTTCTTTTCACAACTGAAACAATAATAAATATATTTATAATGATGTAGAGGGCATATTTCAGAATTATCTATTTGATTGAAATTATTAATTGATAATTCTGGTTTATATGACATATTTATATCTTTATCTTTAATTTTTAAATTAGATTTATTTACTAATGAAGAACACAATGATTTTTTTATTTTCTTTTCATTTTCATGTTTTAGAAAAAAATTTTGAATATAATTTAAATTCGCAAATGGTAAATAATCTTCAAATTTATGATATGTTTTACATAAGGGACATTGTTTACCTCCACAATTATAAAATTTTTTTAAACATTGAAAACACATTGCTTTCTTACATTTCAAACACATTCTAGGATTGTTTATGTAGTTCATACAAATTGGGCATTTTAAAAAATCATTTATTTCTATTTCATCTTCATCATCTTTTTCATTTATTGATAAAAAATTATCTTCATCTATCATTTTTATTTGTTTAATTATTTGATTTATATTATATGTTTAATATCTTAATTATTAAAATAAATAAATATTATATAATCAATTTAAAAGAAATTCAATTTTTAACTAACCAAAAAAAAAAATTAAATTTTTAAATAATAAACATAAAAAAATGGGATGTAGTTCATCACAAGAAAACGAAAAACAGAATTCAAACTCAAAAGAAACAAATGAAAAAAAATTCAAAGATTTTGAAGAATATAAAAGTAAAAATAAAAAATATATAACAAAAAAAAAAAAAAAATGAAAAAAATATAAAAAAATAGATGGTAAAATGATAGGTGAGGGAATAAAAAAAATTCCATCATATAAATGTACAATTCCATATGATAAACTTCAAAAATTAAGAGCAGAATTTTGGGCAAGTAAAACAAAAAATAAATCAGTTTGGAAAGTTATAAGAGAATGTTGTGAAACTGATAGTGATACTGCAATTATATTATTAGATGCTGCTGAAATGGAATGTTTAGATGGAAATTTAAGAAAAGTTATTTTATCAGATACACCTGAATTTATTTTTAAAGTTCCTAATTTTTGCATTACTGATCCTTTATTTGAAAGAGATTATGAAAGTTTAAAAGAAAAATATAAAAATAAAAATGAAGTTAAAATCAAAATTGTATGTTATTATTTAGAAAAAAATAAAAATGTTCAATTAGATGTTACTAATAAAACACTTGTTAAAACTGTTAAAAAAATGTTTGCTGATGCTGTTGGAATTAATTTTGGTGAAGTTAAAATTAGATTTTTATTTCGGGGACAGGAATTATTAGATGATAATTTACTTTGTTATAATCAAGTAGAAGATATGTCAAAAATTCAAGTTACAGTTAATCCATTATAAAGTATTTTTTAATTGGATTTTCATATATAAAAAGTGTTTTTTTGTTAATTATTTTTTATATATTATATATTCATATTCTTTTATTTACTATTCCATAACAGTTAAAAAATATTTATTTTTTTTTTTAATTATTTTTTTATATAAATGTCAATCCATAATAAGGGAGATATTTATTATATTATAATAAGTGAAATAATTAATCAAAGAAATCAATCGGCATTAAAAATACAAAAAAGTTATCGAAGTAAAATAAAAAAATAAATTTATATTTAGAATATAAGAATAATTGTTTAATTAAAAAATATCAAATATTATATTCAATAATTAAAAATAGGAAAAAATCAGCTTTAATAATTAAAAATTCAATAAAAAATTATTTATATCAACTTAAAGTACATAAATTAATTGAAAAATTAAAATTTTGTTATACAATAATTCCAAAGTTTGAAAATGTAAATGATATCAAAATTTGTATTTCAATGGGGAATGAACAGGAAAATTCTTTTAGATTAAATTATTGTCCAATAAGAAAGGAATATTTATTAGATATTCAAAGGTCTCTAATTAAAAGATTAAAATATAAATTCTATTTTATTGTAAATGGAAAAAAAAAAGTTTCACAAAATTATACAATAATTAAAACTGCTATTGGAAAATATAATGTAATAAATTTTAAAGAAATACAAGATTTAGAATATTTATTAGAAGAAAGATATGAAAAGGAAAAAGAATATTATTATTTTTCATGTTCAAATTCTGAAACAAATTCTAATTCTAAATCATCTATTTATTCAAATGAATATATTTATTCAAAAAAACTACAAAATAATAATAAAGAATATTCTCAAAATTTAAGATTAAGAAATTATAAAAGTCAAGATGAAATTGGAAAATATAAAATACCTAAAGTAAAATCTATTTTAAAACAAAAAAATTTGAATAGAGGTAAATCATTTAAAAAGGTATTTTTCGGTGGTATTGAAATATTAAATTAATTTTATAATAATAGCAAATGATTTATTTAATAGTTATAATTCAAATATATTTATAAATAAACCAAAGTAAAGAAAATGTATCATATATTTAAAATATGAAATTAATTAAATTTGCATTTAATATTAATGATTTAGTTTTAAAATTTTTATTTAATATAATGCTATATATAAATCTCAAATTATTTATATATTTTTTTTAATTAAAAAATAAAAATATTTAATGTTTTGTGAAATTAACACTTGAAGCTCTTTTTTTCTTTTTCTCTTTTTTTTCCTTCTCAGGAACAAGTAAAAATCTTTCTAATTCTTTAATTTCTCTATTTTTAGATGCAATTTTCCTTTCCATAACTTTAATTTGTTGAAATAAATTTTCAATATATTCTTCATCTTCTCCTTGATTTGAAATTTTAACATATTGATTATTATATATATTAATTAAATTCTTTAATTCATTCGCCATATCAATATCATATTTACTAGTATAATTATATAATGCATTATATAATGAATCTTTTTCAATAATTTTTTTTGTTAATTCTTCTTTTAATTGTTTATTTAAATATTTACATTCAATTAACATATTATTTATATGAATTAATTGTTTTGCATTATCACTTTTTAATCTATTTTGATAATCTGATGCTTGTTTTACAAAATTATTTTCTCCTGTTGTTTTAAATAAACTAGTTTTTAATTCAGAAATTGCTTTTTGTAATTTATCAATTGAATGTTTATAATGAGCATTTTCTTCTTTATAAGTATCAACAATATGTTTTTCAACTAATTGAAATTTTTCACCTTCTTCTTTAGGAGAAGTAAAAACAAAATCTCCTAATCTTTTATTTGTATTAGTTATTGATGATAAAAAATTAAAATCATTATTACTATTTTCGATACAATAATCATGAAGAGATAATTTTTTTCCTATGTTAAAGTCAGTTATTATTGTTTGAAGAACTCTTTGATTTTTACTTTGTTCTGTTTCTTCTTCTTTACCATTATCTGTCATTGAACTTAAAAAACTCATTCTTGATTTATCTACACTTACTCTACTTTGTGATATCAGTAATTTACTTTTATCTATTGAGGTACCTAATTTTGTTTTTTGTTTACCAAAATTAAACTTCATTAATTAATTTTATTTTTATATAAATTGAAAAAATAAATTATTAAATATATTTTAAATAAATTGTTAATTAATAATCTCTTAAAATGTTTTTTATGATAATATCTATTTTTTTGTTTTATATTTCAATATTATAGTAAAAAATTGTATTTTTATTATTCAGAAATAAGTTATTTTCAAAATGTATCAAAATAATTAAAATGTTAAATCTCACATAAATGAAAATGAATAAAATAAAACTAATTAGTTTAATGAATTAAAAGAACGATATATAAATATTGTCAATCGATAAATAATTTAATAATAAAGAAGAAAATAAAAATAAATTAAATTAATAATTAATAAACTAATTTATGAAATAATATTATGTGAAGATATAAATAAAAATTTAGAATAAACCAAAATTGAAGAAAAAAAAAAAATTTCTACAAATAAAACTGAAAATTCCTATATATTCAATCTATTTCTCAATTAATTTAAACTCTTGAACTTTGTAATTATAAATAAAATTGCTAATATAATTACTACAAGTATTATTAAATTATTTACTATCATTTACTAAAAATCATTATTCAAATTATCTATATGATTAGTGTTAAATACATTATTTTTAAATAACAATAATTAGAATATTTTGAATATATTAAAAATTATAAATTAAAACTTCAATAATTTAAAAAAAAGTATTTATGAAAGAAATTTAAGAAAAATATAAATATAATTGATAAAAATGATAAGTCATACAATATTTTTGAAGATATTTATCAAGAATATTCGTTAATTGATGAACATTATATGATGTTTAATAAATTTGAAAATGACTCATTATTTAAAAAAATAGAAATAATTATATTGTTATTTAAATAAAAAAGAAAAAAATCAAAATAAATAGAAATTGAGTTTAATTGTTTAAACAATATCTTATTATTTTAGTAAACAAAAAAAATGAAAATAAAAAGAAACAAGATAAATTAAGAAAAATAGAGAAAGTGCAAGATAATAAAGAGCAAGAAAAAAAAATATAATTGATAATCTTATAGAGAGAATATAAAATTAAAAAGAAAATTAAAAGAAATGGAAAAAACACTTGAATTAAAAATATATGATAAATGTAAAGAAAACACAAAATAAAGAATCATTTCAATTTTTAATTGATGATTCAAAGCTAAATAAAAAAATTTTTTAATTTCTATTGTTTCTATTGCAATTTTTATTATATTTTTTTTCTCATTTAATTCATTAATAAAAATTAATATTTAAAGAAATCTGAATTACATAGAAGATAAAATAGGTGTAAAATTCAAAATTTAAAAAAAGAATCTTTATATTCTATTTGAAGATTATTATTCTTTAATTCTTAAAAAAAATTTTTATTTCAAAATAATAAAATTATTCCATCTTTTGTAAATGAAACAAAGTAAAAACAAAAGAAAATGAAATAACAAATGATATAACCATATAATTGTAAATCTTGTGTTGTTCAATTAAATCAAGAAAATATTGTTAATTAAAAGTTTAATTATGATGAATATAAATTTAGAAATTATAATTAATCCAAAAAATATATATATTTTATTTAATGGGAAAAATGAAACTATGTCATATACTTTTATAATTGATTGTCAAGGATAAGAATTTAAAAAAATTTAATTTATTTAAATTCATCACATAATATTAATGATATATTATAAAATTGTTATGTTAAAAATAACTTTTTTATGAATTTAAGTTTATTTTGATATAAATAATTAAAAGAAATATTATTTTTTATTTAATTATATAATATAAAAACCTATTTAATTCATTCCTTAAAAATCAAATTAAAAAAAAAAGTAATTAATTAAAAAAATTTTTAAATACAAATATAAAAAAATAAAATAAAATTTTATACAATAATTGTATTTACATTATAAAATTAAATACTCTATTAGATATTAATTAATTATATAATATAATATCAATTATTTTGAAAGAAAATATTTATTTCTAGTTTTAACATTGATATTACAATTTTTTTTTCCAAGCATTCTTCTGTGATTTTTTCTTGTTATTGCTGATGAAATTTCAAGTCTATATAAATTAATTTTTAAATCTTCTTTGCTTGGTTTAAAATATCTAAAGGTATTATAATTTCTATTAAAATCATCATAAACAAGTGGATTTAAAAAAATATTTTTTTTCATTTTTTTTTTTTCAAAATTTTGAGCATCAAATATTATTTCTTGAGAATTTAATTTAGGTAATGAATTTATTTTAATTGTTTTATCATTTGAGATAATTTTATTCTTAAATACTATATCAAACTTATCATTTTTATTAGATTTTTTTTTTTTCAATTTTTTATTAATAATAGAAACACCATCATTTAATGTATTTAAATTATTTAAATGATTTATTTTTGATGTTGATTTTGTAGTTTCATCTCTCATTAAAATATCAATATCAAAATTATTTCTTATATTTTTTTTAAAACTAGAATATTTATTAAAAGAAATTTCACTTTTTTGTTTTGAATGAATTCTTTCTCTTAATATCATAGATTCTGAAAAATTAGATTGAATATCAATTTTATTGATTTTCTTTTTTATTCCATTTTTTCTTTCTGATAATGGTCTTTCAATTTTTTTATTAAATTTTTTTGCTGAATATTTTAACTTCTTCCCAGATGCATTTACAAATTTATATTTTGTTTTAATATATTCAACTGCAGATTCTCTTTGTTTAAAAAGTAAACTTGTTATTACATCATTTTTCATTTTTTGCATTTTCATTAATCTTTCTTTTATAATTGGACTTATATTTAATAATGTTTTAAAAAAAGTAATATTAATTTCATATATAATTGAATTATTAGTTTTACAAGAAACTGTAAATAGATATTTATTATTAAATACACAATCACTTAGTCCAATTATATCATTTTCACCAAAACTTTCTAATTTCAATTCTCTTTGAATTGAAAATTCTTTTAAATTTTCTATATCATTAATTTCAGTTAATTTATTTTTATATGGAGTGGAATTTAATATTTTATCTATTTCTGAAATACTTTTATTTGCTTTTGTTTCAAATTCACCTCTTTGAATAAAATAAATAAAATTCTTTTTTTCATATGGTGAATTTTCATAATAAAGTATTTCTTTATATTTGCAAATTTTTTGTTTAAAATAATTTGTAAAAGTTCTTAAATTATTATATTTATCATTATTTTTAAATAAAGCTAATCCCAATAAAAAATTCATTTTTTCTCTTCTAGATTTTTCACTTATTTCTTTTAATATATCATTATACAAATCAATATTAAAAAAAGCCAAATCAGTATTTTTAGAAGAAATAACAGTTTCAACTCTTTTATTTTCATTAAAATAATTTATATCTGATAATTCTTCTCCAAATTTTTCACCTGGTCCTAAACTTTCAGCAAGAAAATAATTTGAAACTAATATATCTTTTTTACCTAATAAAAAATCACTTATATCTTCATCTTCTTCTTTATATACTGGTTTAATCCTATTTATATATTCTTCAGTTGAAATTATTTCTTGTTTTCTTTCATAATTTTCAAAAAAAATAGCAATATTATTATCAATATATTTAAAAGTATCAATTATTTCATCTTGAATACTTATAACTAAATCTTTTTCATCATTTTTTTCAAAAGGTATAATTTGTTTTAATGAATTTTTTATTAAACTATATCTTGATTGAAAAGTATTAATTGATTTAATAGGAGAATTACTTTTAATAAATTTTTTATTAGTTTTTTGTTCAAGTGTACTTTTTCTTCCAAATAATGAATTTCTTTGAGATTGAAATCTATTTTTCATTTTCATATTATAATTTTGAATTGTTAAATAAGCTCTTTTTATCCAAATATCAAAATTTTGTTCATTCATTGGATATTGATCATTATTTTTATTTAATGTTTTTTCTAATAAAGCTTTTTCACCATATTTTCTTAATTTAAGTAAATAAATAAAATATTCTGGTTGTGTTAATTTTATATACTCTTCATTTGGTACTAAAATATCAACTTTACCTTTTAAAACTAAATAAAAATTATCTATATCATCATTATATTTATATATTATTTTATTTTTTTCAAAATATTTATGTTTTAATGTAAATGATAAACAAGAAAATAAATCTCTGTAATTTTCTTTTTTTACTTCTTTAATTCCTTGTGCAAAAGGATTTAAATTCATTAAAAAATCTATTACTATTTGATTTTCATTAAAATCTCTTTTTGGATTTTTAAAAAACTCAAGACCTTTTTTATAAAATTGTTCTTGTGATAAATTTGAATAAGATAATAATATACTAACATTACCTTGTATACCTATTCTTTTTGATGTTACTTTTTTTTTAATAAAATCATTTTTTCTAGGACTATATTTTATTGAACTAGAATTATTATTATTTGATTGCATTAAACTATTCACACTATCATTTTCTGATTCTCCACATTCATTACTTGAATTGGAATTTTTATTGTTAATTTCTTCTATCATTAATTAATTTTTTTATTATTTTTATTAATTTATTTTCAAATAAATTAAGAAAAATAACTTAATAATAATGAAACCACATTTAAAAACAAGAAATTATCAAATTCTTGAAAAAATAAATCTATTAACAATGGATTTTATTTTATCTAAAAATTCTGTTCCTGATAATTTAAATAATAAAAATAATAATAAAGATAATATAAATACATTTACTTTGGATATTAATAATCAAAATGAATTATTTAATAATCCGTTATTTAAAGAAAAATTATCATCTGCTTTTTCTGAAATGTCAAATAAAAATAATATAAAACAGAAAAAAATTAAATCTAAAAGTACAAACTTTAAAATAAATAATAATCTAATGCAACAAAAATTTGATACAATTTATAATAATGATAAAAGAGATGTGTTAAATAGGAAAAAAGATGAAATAATGAGACTTTTAAATCCAATTGATTCTAAATTTAAGAAAATTAATAAAAAACAAAACAAAAAAAGAAAATCTTTTAATATTGATAAACCTTTTTACAATAATGAAAAAAAAATTAAATTTCCTGAAAGAATAAGAAATGAATTAAATAAAATTTTATTTAAAGACAATAATCCTAAATCAAGATTGTTAGAAAAAAATGATGAAAAAAACAATAAAACTATAAATAATTTAAAAAGTAAAAATCAATTAGAACCTAAAAGAAATAAAAGTTCAAACCATAATTTAAAATATAGTCACAATCGAAATCATACAAATTCTATTTTTGATTCAATACAAAGATTAAAACAACAATATGAAATTTGAAATAATTTTTTTTTTTATTTTTTGAGAAATAAATAAAATTATATATTAAAGAATATTATATAAAATAATTTTTTTAAATAGACAATTTTAAATACAATTAAAATAAAATAAAGCACTTTTATAATAATTATAAAGCTCATTTCTTTTATTTATATTTAAAAAAATTAACAAAGTATTAATCATTTTTTTCAAAGAAATCATGTTTCATTACTTGTTCTTTATTCACAATTTCATAAATTCTTTTATTTTCATTATAATAAGTAAAGGATGGTAAAATAATTTTGCATTCTTCACCCTTTAAAATTTCACCAAAAAATTCTCTTTGTTTATTATTATTAAAATAAACATTAACTCCAAATTTATTAACATCAAAACTTATTTTTGGTTGATTTATATAACAATGAAATATTATTTCCATTGTTTTTTTAATAAATATTATAATATCATTATTTACTTTTTCATTTTTTCCATTTATATCTAAAATATTTTGAATATCTTCCATTATTTCTCTATAATTTTCTTCTTTTATTAAATTATTTATTAATCTTTTCCAATCAACTTGGAATGAATTTTTTAAAACACAATCTAAAGTATTTCTTACATTTATATCTTTAAATTTTGAATCTAATTTTTCTTCAATTTTTTGGAAATGATTCTTTATTATATTTTCACAATTTTTAAATACTTCTCTATAAAAAAATTCAACTCCTCCTATTTCAAATTCATCATATAAATATTTTCAAAAATAATGGTAGATAAGTATTCAAGATATGGGAATAACGTGGCAAAAAAACTATATCCAAAAAATTTATCATCATATGAAGAATAGTCCAAAATATAAATTTTTTGATATATATAAATAATAAAACAAAAAAAATTTTCCAAATAAATTTGTACAATATATATAAACTAACTTCTCGTTTTCCTGTTCATTAAATACAGTAAAAACATTAAAAAAATAAAATATAAAAAAATATTTATTTATATAATACTACAATCAAAAATCCAATATAAAAGAAATCAAAAATAAAAAAAATATATTAAAATGTCAGAAGAACAAAAAGAAATAGTTAATGAAGTAAAAAAGGATGAAGATGATGCTAAATCACAAAGTTCTGAATCATCAAAATCAGAAGAAGAAGGAAAAATATTTGAAGAAGGAAAAAAAGAAGAAAAAAAACAAGAAGAAGTACAAAAATATACAAGACCAACAACAAAAAGACGTAAATCATTATATGAAGGTTTTGATGTTAAACAAGAATTTTTCAGACCTGAATATCATTTTGATGCTAAGGATCCAGTCAAAGAAAAAATGTGGGAATTAATGGATGCTTATTTACCACGTGATAAACTTTCAATCCAAAAATCAATTGTAAATCACATTGAATATACATTAGCAAGAACAAGATTCCAAGTTGATGAAAATTACATTTTCCAAGGTACTGCACTTTCAGTTAGAGATAGACTTCTTGAACAATGGAATGATACTCAAATGTATATTAGGATAAATAATCCTAAAAAAATATATTATTTATCTATTGAATTTTTACTTGGTCGTTTATTACAAAATGCTTTGGTTAATTTAGAATTGGAAGATAGATACAGAGATGCTTTAATGGATTTTGGTGTTAAATTAGAAGATATTTATGAAAATGAAAATGATCCTGCTTTAGGTAATGGTGGTTTAGGAAGATTAGCTGCTTGTTATATTGATTCTCTTGCTACTTTAAATTATCCTGCTTGGGGTTATGGTATAAGATATGAATATGGTATCTTTAAACAAGTAATTGAGAATTTCGAACAAAAAGAACTTCCTGATTATTGGTTGACTAAAGGTAATCCTTGGGAAGTTATTAAATTAGATTTACAATTCAAAGTTAGATTCTATGGTTATTGTAAAGATGATTATAGAAATGGAAAAAAAGTTAGAGTATGGAGAGGAGGACAAGAAGTTCTTGCTATTGCTCATGATACTGCAGTTCCTGGTTTCCAAACTTTCAATTGTAATACTCTTAGATTATGGAAAGCTTATCCTTCTGAAGAGTTCAATTTTGATGAATTTAATAGAGGAGAACATCAAAGTGCTCTTGAAGGTAAAGATCAAGCAAGTTATATTTCTGCTGTTTTATATCCAAATGATTCTACTTTAAGTGGTAAGGAACTTAGATTAAAACAAGAATATTTCTTCTCATGTGCTTCTATTCAAAATATTGTTAACAGATTTAGAAGAACAAAAGCACCTTGGACTGATTTCCCTAAATATAATACTGTACAATTAAATGATACTCATCCTACTATTGCTTTAGTTGAATTACTCAGAATTTTAATTGATGAATATGAATTAGAATATAGACAAGCATTTGATATTGTTCTTAGAACTTTCAATTATACTAATCATACAGTTCTTCCTGAAGCACTTGAAAAATGGGGTGTTGATATTTTCGAACGTTTACTTCCTCGTCATTTAGAACTTATTTACTTAATTAACTTTTACTTTATGGAAGAATGTAAAAAGAAATTCCATGAAGATTGGGATAAAATTGGAAGATTATCAATTATTGAAGAATCATACCCAAAACAAATTAGAATGGCTAATTTATGTGTTGTAGCTTCTTCCCATGTTAATGGTGTTGCTAAAATTCACTCTGGTTTAGTTAAAACTATGTTATTTAAAGACTTTGCTGATTTATGGCCTAATAAATTTACTAATGTTACAAATGGTGTTACTCCTAGAAGATGGGTTCATTGTGAATTTCCTGAACTTTCTGCTTTATTAACTGAATATAATGATGGAAAAAATGAATGGCTTGCTGAATTAGATTTACTTGAAGATGTTTTAGAAAAAGTTAAAAAAGATGGTAAATTAAATGAGTTCATTGATAAATTCAAAGCAGCAAAATTAAAAGCAAAATTACGTTTAAAAGAATTTGTTAAAAATAATTGTCATATTGATATTGATGAAAACTTCATGTTTGATATTATGGTAAAGAGAATTCATGAATATAAAAGACAATTCATGAATTGTTTATATTGTATAAGAAGATATCTTGATATAAAAAAAATGAGTCCAGGAGATAGAGAAAAAGTAAATAAAAGAGTAACATTCTTTGGAGGAAAATCAGCTCCAGGATATGCATTAGCTAAAAATGTAATTAAATTAATAAACATGGTAGCCAATACAGTAAATAATGATTCAGATGTAAACAAATATTACAAAGTCATCTTCTTACCAGATTACAAAGTATCCTCAGCACAAATTATTATCCCAGCAGCTGATATTAATCAACAAATATCAACAGCAGGAACAGAAGCTTCTGGTACATCATGTATGAAATTCGTAATGACAGGATCATTAATTATTGGTACACGTGATGGAGCAAATATTGAAATTGCAGATAATATTGGAGAAGATCATATTTTCTACTTTGGTAAAAATGTCCATGAAGTTGAAAGAATTAGAAAAGAAATTGCAGGTGGAAGAAGAGGTTATGTTGGAAGTAGATTACAAGAATGTTTTGATGCTATTCTAAATAATAGATTTGGAAATACTAAATTTATGCATGATTATGTTAATGGACTTATTAATGGAGGTGACTTTTATCTTGCTTGTCATGATTTCTATGATTATATGGAAGCTCAAAAGAGAGTTGATGAAGAATATCAAAAACCTGATATTTGGTATAAGAAATGTGTTGAAGCTATTTGCAAAATGGGATTCTTCTCTTCTGATAGAGCTATTCAAACTTATGCTAATGATATTTGGGATCTTAAACCACTTGAAGTTCCTAAACCTTCTATTACTAAAAGTGGTCATTTTGTCTCTACTGGAGATTTAAAAGATCTTGATAAAAAATAAAAAATAAATATTGTTAAAGATTTTAAATAAGAATGAGTTAATTTAATATTTAAATTTATCCTAGAATTGAGTAGTAATTTTTTTATTTTTTTTTTAATTTTTAATTTATTTTAATTTATTTTATTATATTTTAATTTAATAAATAAATAAAGAAATGAAAAAAATTATAAAATATTAAAAGAAAAGATTTATATTATCAATTGAACATTTGTTTTATAAGATTTTGATTTTCTTGAGAATTCAAAGCATCAATTTCAATAGTATTAATATCAAATCTAACATAACCATCATTTCCAAATCCTCCAAGAATTAAAATTTTATTTCCATAATTAACAATAGAATGTTCAGCAAGAGGTAGAAAATTATCTTCTTCATAAACAGGACGAATCCAATTAAAATTTTCTAAATCAAAAAACCAAATATCATTAAGTAAATTTCCTTTATTAATATCATCATTTTTTCCTCCATAAAGACATAATAAATTTAAAACATAAAAAAAGCACATTGAGGAATTCATTCTAGGAGGAGGTTCAATTCCATAAGTAGGGACTTCAACAATATCAACAGGTTTAACACCAATACGAATTAACCATAATTTTTTATAAAAATTATTTTCTTTATCAATTCCACCAAAAATATAAATTCCTTCAATTTTTGGTTTTCCAATTTTTCCTTTTGTAATAGAACCTTCTGGGAATTTATAAATATTTAAATCTTTATGAATTAATATTGATATATTTTTTATAACTAAAGCAGCACTATGAAATGCAATTCTTGGTATTTTTATTAAATTTCTAAAATTAAGTGGTATCCATCTATATTTTAAACAATCAAATATCCATAAATCATTTAAAAAATTTCCATTATCATCAATTCCACCATGAATAAATAATGTTGAACCTATTCCAATTCCTATATGATTTTTACGAAATTTTACATTTTTTGCATTTTGACATTTTGGATAATAAAAATTTTCTCTTTTCATATCAAAAATACAAATATTTTCTTCTCTATCTCTGAAATTATTTCTTGGTAATGTACCACCAAAAATATATAAATTATCAAGATAATAACTCATTGAATGACCATATCTTGCTATTGGTAATTCATCATCTCTTAATGATACTTTTCTCCATTTTATAAATTCATTAATTGAAGAATTTTTTTGAAGTTTTTTAATCATATCTTCATTTATATCATTTATTATATTTTTTGTTCCTATTTGACATATCCAAAAATCATTTAAAAATTTACTTTGTATTCCACCAAAAATATAAAGTCTATTATCATAAGTTTTACAAATTGAAAATTGACCTCTTGATGATGGATGAAATAAAGTATTTATACAACTTTGATGTATTGATAATTCATTTAATAAATCATCTCTTGGTAATAATTTACTAGTTGGTATCATTGGTAAATCATCAGTTTTTATTTTTAATAATCCTCTCAAACTATTTTTTTTTTTAATTTTTGATTTTTTTACATTATTATTTATATCTGAAGTTATTTTAGATATTTTTACTTTTGGCATTAATTTTAACTTTTTTTCCTTTTGATGATAATCATTTATTCTTCTTGTATAACTATTAAATTGATGTTCCATTCTAATATTATTTAAAGTTTTATATATATTTTTATTAAAATTTAAATCATGTTGTGATTTAAATGGATTTGAATATAATTCTTTATTATCTACTGAATGAGCAAATATAGAATTATCTTTATGTGATTTTCTAAAAAAATGTTGAATTGATGTTTTTTGAAATTCATTTAATTGAGTATTTAAACGATATCTTGATGATAATTCTTGTTCACCATTTTGATTATATGATGTATATATATTGGAAATATAATCATCATCTTTCTCTGTTAATGTATTATTCAATTTATCATCATTATTATTTCTTTTTTTTATCTTTTTAAATGTCCTTTCTTTTAAATTTTCAAAATTTTCTATTGTTTTTGATAAAGATTCTGATTGATTCATTACTGATTGTGGAATTTTTTCTTCCATTGAATAAACTGTAATTGGTTTTTTTAATGTAGGATAAATTTTAAATAATTTTATCTTTGATTGTTTCATATTTTTTCAAAAATTTTTTTTTAATTTTTTTTATTCTATTTTTATAAATGTTTTTATATATTAATTTTTTAATATGGAGGATAATAAATTTTCTCATCCTGATATTATTTTAATTTTAGAGCATTTTGGAAATAATAATTGTGTAGATTGTCAAAATAAAAAAGTTCTATGGTGTTCTGTTAATAATGGTGTATTTTTATGTGTTAAATGTGCAAGAAATCATAAAAAAAATTTAAAAAGATATTCGATTATTAAATCATTAGAAGCTGATTTATTTAATGATTTTGAAATTAATTTATTAAAAAAAGGAGGAAATATGAGATTTAATAATTTAATGACCGAATATAATATTCCTTTGATAGATGATATGAAGGAATATAAATATCAAACTTTAATAGCAGATTATTATAGGAAATTATTAGAAAATGAGGTTAAAGGAATTAAAATTGAATTTAAGAAACCTTCTTTACAAGATGGGATATTAAAAATTAATCCTGAAATATCTAATAATAATAATGTAATTTATAATAATAATCAAAACAATAATATATATAATCAAAATAATAATCAACAAATGAATTATATTATGAATCAAAATATAAATAGGAATATAAATAATGATATTTCGGAAAAAAGAGAAAAAAATATAAATGATAATAATTCAAATTATAATAATTGGAACAATGTTTTTTCTTCAATGGGAGAAATGTTTAATACTTTTATTAAAGATTATCAAATAGATAAAAAGATTGACCAGGCAAATGAATATATAAATGATAAAAAAATCCAAATTGCAAATTCAGAACTATTTCAAAGTATGAAAATTAAAGCTGAAAATGGTATTCAAATTATTAAAGAAAAAGCTTCAGAATTATATAATGGGGAAAGATATGATAATGAATTTGATCATATAAAAAGTTCAGATATATTTGAAATGTCAAATGAAAATTCAATTAAAGAAAATGGAAAAGATAATAATTATAATAATAATATTAAGAATAATAATAATTAGAATATATTAATAGAAAATCATTTTTAAATATTTATTTTTAAAAATTTTATTTTTATAGATATCAATAAAGTTATTATACATATTTATTTAACATAATCTTAAACACAATCTTTTAAATTAATTAAAAAATATTTAATGAATATTAATCAATTAAAAAATGTAAATCAAAAATTGAAAATTAAAAAAATTAAAAATAGTTTTAATTATACAAAAAAATAAAATGCAGCCATTATATAATAATCCAATAGAAGAAGATTTTTATTATGATGAAAATGTAGATGTAATAAATACACAAGAACATACAGTTTCAGAAGGAAAAATAATAGCAATAAGAGGACAAATTTTATTAATACAAAATTTAAAAACAAACAAAGAAGAACAATATAAAAGAAGTGATAATTGCATTCTTAAACAATGGAAACCAGGAAGACCTTTTTTTATATTTAATAGATTAGATATTGAATTAATAAATACAAATTATTGGGTAGAAGGTTTAATAATAAATATAAATGAAGAAAAAAATGAAATTACAGTAAGATATTTAGATAAAAATCAAGAAATAAAAGAAGAAAATATAAATCAAAATTCAGAAAGAATTGCACCAATTGGAGAACATACTTCAAAAAAACAACATAATAGTGAAAAATTAACAAGTGATGAAATAAATAAAAAATTATTTAAAAATAGAAAATTTGTTCAATTAAATCAAAAACAAGAAAATAATATTAGAAAGAATATATCAAATATGCATTTATTTATAAAAGATATAAAAGGAGATGGAAATTGTATGTTTCGTGCAATAAGTGATCAAGTTTATGGAAATGAGGAAAAATATGATATTGTTCGTCAAAAATGTATGGATTATTTATTAATTGAAAGAGATTTTTTTGAACAATTTGTAGAAGGAGGAAAAAATGGTTTTGATGAATATATTGAAATGAAAAGAAAAAATGGAGTTTGGGGTGATGATATTGAATTACAAGCATTAAGTGAAATTTATAATAGACCAATTGAAATTTATTCTAATTCTACTAAACCACTTAAAACTTTTCATGAAAATAAAAATGAATTTAAAAGAGAAAATTATGAAAGAAATATTAAGGATAATGATAATAAGAATGATATTAAAGATAATGATATTGATAATGAAAATTATATTATGCCTATTAGAATTTCTTATCATGGAAAAAATCATTATAATTCTATTGTTCCTAATAAAGAAAATTTACAACAATGGAGAAAATTTAGAAAAAGTTTTATACAATTAAATAATGGAGAATATGAAGATAAAGTTTTAGAAGAAGTTAAAATTAATAAAGAAAATAAAAAAATAATTGAAGAAAATGAAAAAGCAAGAAAATTATTTATGGAAAAAAGAAATAAATATTTAGATGATTTATTAGATGATATTATTTTAGAAGAAGATGAACAAAATAAAAATAATAATAATGAAAATAATAATATAAATAAATTAGATATTATAATGAAACAATCTGAATTAGAAAAAAATGAAGAAGATATGATTAATTCAGCAATAAAAATGAGTTTGGAAAATGAAAATAAAAATAATCCAAATAAAAATCAAGATATGGATTATTTTTCAATTCCTTCTATTCAAAGTGCTTTAGAATTTGGTTTTTCATTAGATGATGCAATTATGGCATGGTCAATTTATGGAGATAATCAAGATTTAGTATTACAATATTTATATAGTATGCAGGAAGGAAATTAAATAAATTTATAAAATTTTATCTATTATATATTTTAAAAAATATGTGTTTTGAAAAATTTTCAAAATTCAAAATATATTTTTTATTATATTATAAACATATATAAAAAATTTAAAATGAAAATTATAATTTTATTTCATAAACATCAAAATCTAAAAATAAATAAATTAAAATATTACAATATATTACCCCAAAAATAATTAATTCAAAAATTTAAATATAATACAAAAATGTCAAATATTGATCTCGATTTAGAAAACCATTACCAAATACAATTAAACACATCAAAATTATACAAATACAATTCATGTGAAATACAAAACATTCCATTATTTGGTCATTATGAATATCCTCAAGGAAATACATTTATTGATCCTCGATTATCAAATGATGAACAATATCTTTCATCAATAGCAAAAGGTGCAAATTTAGATTACGTTTATATTTGGAAAACAGATAATTTAGATAAATATCATTATAAATATGATGCAAAAGGTAAAGTTGAAGGAGTAGAATTTGCTCCAAATAATAGATCATTTATTATAATTTATAAACAAGAACCTCCTGTTCATTATAATATTGCAAGCGGTAAAATTATTGTTAAATTCAAACAAACTGAACAAAAACAAAGTCAAGCTCTTTCTTTTTCTTTTTCTACTGCTGGAAGATTTTTTGGTTTAGCTACTGAAGATCATTTTACTGTTTGGGATGTTTTAAAGGGAAAAGTCATTAAAAATTTGAAAGAAAAATCTCCTTTTAAAATAATAAGAGGTGATACTTTAATATCAATTGATGCTAAATGCAATGTTAAAGTTATTGATTTTATGAATGATGTTGTTAAAAAACACTTTAAAATTAATAATGTTAATTCTTATAATAAAATTTTAGCTGCTATTCTTTCTCCAAATGATGATAATTTTTTATTTGCTTTAGATAATGGAATTTATGAAATGAATTTAGATACTGGAAATGTTAAAACTTTAATTTCTATTCAAGATAAAGTAAATAATATTGTAATAAGTGATGATTGTAAACTTGCAGTTTCAACTGATAATTTAAATTTATTATTTTGGGATTTAGAAAGTA
Organism: Isotricha sp. YL-2021a; assembly: GCA_023806865.1. NCBI lineage: Eukaryota > Ciliophora > Litostomatea > Vestibuliferida > Isotrichidae > Isotricha > Isotricha sp. YL-2021a. Next base: position 6,981 of record JAJJLH010002193.1, on the reverse strand, counting down.
AAAAGAAAATAGGAATAATATATAAAGAAAAATTCCATTCTTTTACAATAAATTTCCAAAAAGAAAAAATAGTAACATCAAGTGATATTTGTATAGATATTTTCAATTATGGTGATGAAAAAAAACCAGAGCAATTTATTTGGTTAAATTTAAATCCAGAAAAATTTGATTATTTTACATTTTCTCCAGATGAAAAAGTAATATTAGGTATAATTGATGAACATAATGCAATATTATATAATTGTGAAAATGGAAGAATAATAAAAAAATTTCATAATAGAATACCAGGATGGGCAATAGCATGTGAAATTGTACCAGAGACATCAGAAGTTGCATTAATTGCAACAAAATATAATGATAATATTATTAAAATTTGGAATTATTTAAATGGAAATGATGTTTTAACTTTAGAAGGTTTTAATACTCATTCTTTTTCATTTAATAATAAAGGAGATTTACTTGCTTGTGGTGCTGAAATTGGTCCTGAAATAGCAAGAGTTTGGGATTTAAATTCAGATAATTTTTATTTTAGTTATACTTATGAAGGTCCTAATAATAATAAAAATACTATTGTTTATTTAACTAAAAGTGAAAATATTAATGAAAAATTAATTTGTGTTTCTGAAAAACAAAATGTTATTATTTTTGATTTGGAAACTAAAAATATTTTATTTATTTGTGATTGTCCTTATGTTTTTGAAAAAATTGATGATATTCAATGTGATGCTGATTATCATTTGTTTTTTGTTAAAGGAACTGAAAAAGGAATTTCAAATTCAGTTTTATATAATTTAAATGATGGGACTTTTATTGAAAAATTTGATAAATGTTTTAATATTGATTTTTCTAAAGAACATAAATTACTTTTATCAAGAAGTACAAATATAAATGATAATAAATTAGTTATTTCTAATTATGAAGATTTAAATAATATTAAAAGAGTTGATTGTGAATTAGATGCTGAAATTTCAAATTTTATTCAAGATAATAAAGTTATTGTTAGTGCTTTTGGAAAACAATCAAAAACTGATTTTATTATTTCTGATGTTGAAACAGGGAAAATGGTAGCTGAATTAAATTATATTAATGTTGCAAAAAAACCTGCTGAAATTGATTTAAGTGCAAATAAAGAAGAAAATACTTTACTTTTCAGATATATTGAATTTATTAATCCTGAAAAATAAAATTTTTAATTTAATTCAATTGAATTTATGATTCATCCAATAAAATAAATAATTTTTTTTTTATTGATTTAAAAACAGAGTATTTTTATTTAATAAAAATTTATATATAAAAAACTTGTTTATAATAATATTTTCTATATAATAAAATAAAAAAATTTTAAATTAAAAAATATATATACAAAAATTAAGTATCAACATTATCAAAATTAATAACAAACTTATCAATATCACCAGGATCAATTTTCCTTCTTTGATTAGTTTTTAAAGTAATATTATCAAATTTACTCAAAGCCCCTTCTTTAATTAACTCATCATAATTTTTATGAAAAAAATTTAAAGAACTCCTTAATTCTTCTCTTTGATTTTCATAAAATTCATCTTTAAGATTTTTTCCTTTTAAATTTTCTGAATTTAGCATATTTAAATTAATAATATTATTAAAACTTCTCTTAGGAAAAAAAGAAGAAGTAGGAGCCATAAATTTTCCATTCGGATAATTATTTAATTTAAGTGATTTTTCAGTAATAATTTCCATACTTTTTCTATCATGAACATTTTGCATATAAGTAGGAAGTTTAGAATCTTTATTATCATATCTCGAAGTCATTAATTTAAAATTTGGTGTTTTAGGTTCAGAATGATTATCAACTTTATTTATTATTTTATCTGGTTGATATGTTATTAAAGAATCAAATCCTTTCATTGTTTTTATTCTTGGAATATATTTTTTTGGTTTTTCATATACTGTCATTGTTAATATTCTTTCTCTAACTAATGAATAATTTGGTTGAATATAAGAAGATGGTGCCATTTTTATTTGTTTTGCTTTTTCTCTTTGCTCTCTTGATATTGTCTTTTGAAAATCAGGTGCATTTATTTCTTTTTTTAAATTATTAGTTGAATTATTTCTTTTTGATATTGTTTCATTCATAGTATTATTATTTGTTAATGACATATTTTCAAAATCTAATTCATTATTTGATTTAGTTTTATTATTATTTAAAATTTCAATTTTTAATTTTTTCTTTTTTTTATATTTTAATCTTTCACTTAAAGCATTTTTTTCAAATGCTTTATCAGTTCTAATTCTAACATTTTTAGAAATAATAAAATCACCTCTTTGAGTAGTTTTATTCATATTAACAAGACATTTAGAAGTAGGAGAAAAAGTAATATCTTCATGAAAAAATTCTTGATTATCAACTTCTTTTTTATTAAAAGTTCTTCCTCTAGATTGTTTCCAAGAAGGACCAGTTATTAATTTAGGCCAAATATATTCATAACGAGGATAATATCTTGTACATGGAGGTTCTGTCATTTTTTTTATTCTATTTCCATCACTTATATGTTTATTATGATATTTTAATTTATGATTTGATAATACTGATTTTTTTTTTTTTTCTTTTGTTAGTAATTCTGACATTGGATTTTTTTTTTCTGAAGAATATGCTTTAAATATATTTAATTGATCTTCAAATGATTCGACTTGTTGGATTTCATCTGGACTAAAAATTTCTCTAGTTTTTAATTTTTTGTTCATTGTATTTAATATTTCTTCCTTATGAATAACTATATGGTATTTTTCAGCGGATTCTCTTCCTGCTATTGAGTAACTTCCATACCATCCTTTTGCATCATTTTCAAACATTGAATTAAATATTTTTTTATTTTTATTTTTTTTTTGTTTTTAAAATTCTTTATTAAAAAATTTAACTATATGGTTTATAAAAATTTAAAAATTTGAAAAAAGAGAAATAATTATAGTATAATAGAATAAGGTTAAGATATAAAAAAAAATAATAAATAAAATAAAATATATTTACAAAGATTTTTTTTTAATAAATATTTCAAAAAAATATTATATACTAAAAAAGATATTTATTTATCAATATATTTTGATTTTCTAAAAAAAATTTTTTTAATAAATATTTTCCTCAATCCATTGATTATCTTTTTTAATTTTTTCTTTTTCCTCTTCAGTAAAAGTTTCAGTAATATTAAAAACTTTAAAAATCTCTTCTTCATTTTTATCTTTACACATAGCAGCAATTTTAGCACAGCATAAATTTAATAAAGGATTAACTCCCAAAACATTAGCAGCAACAGTTAAATTAACTAAATCATCCAAAAGCATTTTATCAATAAACATAGAAGACCATTCATCAGTAACATTTTTTAAATCTGAAGAAGAAAGTGGTTTTTCAATTTCTTGTGGTCTTTGTCCATTATAATGTGTTAAATATTCTAAAACTTTTTCAGTTGTTTTTTCATCTACATCTTGAAGTGAAACTGGAGTATCATCTAAAAATTCACTCATTACTGATTTTAAATAATCTGATAATGATGCTGCTTTTTTTGATATTTCAAATTCTTTTCCATCTTTTGATTGAAGTCTTATTGTTCCTCCTTCCATTTTTTTAAATTAAAATTTTCAATTTTTTATGTTTTTTTTTTTATTTGAAATTTTAATGCAGTAATTAATCAAATTTTATTAAATTGAATTTGTTTATTTTAATAAATATCATATAATAAATATTTTAAAATTATTATTTTATCCATAACAAAAAGTATAAGAAATGGTGAAGATCTTTGAAAAAGTAAACCTAAGAAATAAAGAATCAATTTTTCTAAGATGATATTTTATTTTCGTCTTATTTTCAATTAATTATATTGAAAATATAATCAAAAAAGATTTGTTTTAAAATCCAAATTTAGAAAAAAATGATTACTTATTCAATAAAAAATCTTTTAATAATTTTAAAAAAAACACAGGACAAATAACATAACAATATTTCTTTTATCAAAAAAGAAAACCAATTAAGATTTTTGAAAATAAAAATTCTTTTATTTGTAATAAAATTTTTTTTCTTAATGATAAATAGAATAGGCGCTTTTTATTTATTCTAAAATAATATTGTAACCAATTCAAACTTTTTCTCATTTAAACCCAAAAAAATAAAATATTGAATTGTAATAATGTAATAATATAAAAACATAAATCATTTTATGATTTTATAAATATTTTCTTTTTGCATCTTATATAATCCAAAAATCTTAAATAATTTTATATATAATTTAAATATATGTCCTTTGCTCAAGAATTACAAGAAAGATTAGGAGAACATGAACCAGAAGAAGTAAAAAAACAAAAAATAACTTATTTTTTTAGATAGAAGAATTAATATTAGATGGTCTCCTCACAGTCCCAAGTCATCTTTCAAAAGAACAAAAAGAAGATTTAGAAAAATACAAAAAATTAATTCATTTGACAATGAATGGAGTTGGTCTTAAAAATTTAGAAAATTTCCCAAAATTACCTGAATTAAACATAGTAAAATAAATTTTAATTAAATAAAAATTTTAGCTTGAATTATCAAACAATCACTTAACTGGAAAAGATTTACATAGATTAGTAACTTTATATCCAAAATTATATAAAGTGAAATTAAATAATAATAAAATAGATTCATTAGATGATTTCAAAGGATTAGAAGGATCAAAAATTACAAAAATTTCAGTTTTAGAAAATCCCTTTATAGAAACAGATAATAATTACAAAAAAAAACTTTTTGATATGTTACCTAATTTAAAAGCAATTGATAATGAAGATAAAGATGGAAATGATGTTCCTTCAACTGAATATGGAGAAGAAGATGATATTGAAGGAGAATTAGATGAAGAAGGAGAAGGAGAAGAAGTTGAAGATGGTGAAGAATTTGATGAAGAAGATGAAGATGATAACGATGATGGAGAAGATGATGAAGAAGATGATGAAACTAAAGGTCATAAGAAACAAAAACATTAAATTAGAGTTTCTTTTGCTTTGTTTTGATTTTTAACATTTAAAGAATTTTTAATTATTTAATATAATAATTAAAAATATTTTTTAAGATTTTTGATTATTTTTTTTTAATTTTTTTTTTATATATTTTTTATATTGATATTTTTTTATATTTTTTATATGTTTTGAAAAATATTTTAATATTCTTATTTTAAATAAGATTTTTATATTATTTTTATTTATTTCAATAAATAGATATTTATTTTATCAAATTCAATTTTTTTTATTTTATAAAATTAAAAATTTTTAAAATTTTATACATAAAAATAATTTATCTATCAAAGTTTATTTATCAAACAAATCATCTTCATCAAGAATATCCATAATTTGTTCATAATAATCATGTTTAGGATTTTTCTTATGTTCAATTCCAATTTTAATTAATTCTTCAAAAATTCTGACAACATTAGTACCATCTGCAGCACTAACCAAATAAAAAGGACATTTTAGTTTTTCAGCTAAAGCATATTTTCTCTGAGTACATCTTTTATCAATATCAATTTTATTTCCTACTAAAATACAAGGAGTACTAGGACAATGACTTCTAAATTCATTATACCATTTAGTACAATTTTTATAAGTTATTTTTCTAGTAGTATCAAAAACTAATAAAGCTGCATTTGCTTCAAAATAATAAGCTGGATGCATTTTATCAAAAACATCTTGTCCTGCTGTATCCCAAATATCAACCATTAATTCATCTCCATTTGGTAATTTGTATTTGTATTTATATATTATTAATGCATGAGTTGAATTTGTTATTTCTTCATAGTTGTCTAGGAGAAATCTATCTAATATTCTATTTTTTTTTTATGTTATATATTTAAAATTTTACTTTGATTTTCCTACTGCTGAGTCACCTATTAAAATTATTTTAAGGTCGGCTTTTTGTTTGAAGAATTCATCATCTTTCATCTCTGTTGTTGAAATTTTTTTTCCAGAATTCATCTTTTTTAAAATAAAATTAAAAATAAAAATCAAAAATTAAATCAAATAATCAAAAAAAAAAAAAATAAAAAAAAAAGAAAAAAAAACCTCAATTAATCAAACCAATAAAAAAAATAAAACATATTAAAAAAAAAAATGGATTCAATAAAAGAAAAATTAAACAACGAATTAAAATCATACGAAGATTGGTACAGAGCAATAATATTTGATGGAGATTGTAAAATAATAGCATCAAAAAATGCAGAAAAAGTAGAAGATGGTGAATTAAAAGAATTTCTAACAGCATTAGATGATAGAGATACAACAATAGGAAAAGGATTTAAATTATGTGGTAATCACTTTGATGCTCATAGATTTCATCCTCCTTTAACTTATGGAAGAAGAGGAGGACCTGAAGGAGGACCTGATGAAGCTGAAGGAATTTGTCTTGCTAGAATTAATAAAGATAATACTAAGTATTATATGATTATTACTTATGTTTATCCTATTGTTTCTGCAAGAGCTATAAGTATTATTCCTGATTTTCTTAAAGCTACTGATTTTGGGAAACTTGATGAATAATTTAGGATTTTTTTTTTTTTTATTGAAATTTTTAAATGCTTAAAAAGAATTGATTTTTTTTATTTTTTTCTTTTTTTTTTTTTTGGGGTTTTTTATTTTTTTTTTAATCTTTAAATATATATTGTTTTTTATTTATTTTTTTTAAATTTTATTAAATTATATTTATTAATTTATAAATGAAGATGTGATATAAAAAAAATTATTTAATAATTAATATATTTCTTAGGTTTCATTTTATAATAAATTTATTATTATTTTTAGTTTTTTCATTTAATAAAAAAAGAATATTCTATTTTTTATTTTTTATAATAATAGAATTAATTAATAAAAAAAATTGTATTCTCATGTATTTGATTTAATAATTAATAGAATGTATTTAAATTTTTAAAAAGTATAAAATAAAGCCACAATAAAGTAATATATAAATAAAAAAAATTATAATATATT
>JAJJLH010002192.1:0-36761 GCA_023806865.1 Isotricha sp. YL-2021a | reverse complement strand
TGATATAAATACTATTTCAAATAATACTAAACTTATTAATAAAATATTAATGATATAAATACTATTTCAAATAATACTAAACTTATTAATAATAATAATAATCTTAATCCTAATACTAATGATCTTCTTACTCAAAATAATAAAAAAAATACTTTTGAAATGTCTTCAATTAGTCAAAAAGATAATTCAGATAATAATTATATTAATACTTTTGAAATTATTTCAATTAATGATATTAATATTAAAAATGATAAGAAAATTAATCGTCTTAATACTAATATTAATGATAATAAAATAGATAATTCAAATATTATATCTAAAACAATGACTTTTATAAATAATCAACATAATCATAGAATGGGTGATTTATTTAAAACTAAAAGTGATGAAAATACTTCAAATGAAAAAAATATACCTCAAAGAAATAATAAAACAAACTACGATTTTTATGGAGTAATAGGAGATAGTAGAATATTTAACCTATTTCCCAAAGGGGACAAACCAAAAAATGATGAAATATTTTCTGATATGATATATTATTTTGAAGATGGGAAAAAAGAAGAAAAATGTATATTAATAATGACACCAAAAATATTATTTTTAGTAGATATTGATAATTATAATAGTAAATATTATTATAAAACAGAAAATATTAATACTTTATTAATACCAAAAAAAAATATTTCTACAATTGTATTTACATTTAAATATAAACATGGAGATCCTTTAATATTAGCAACAGTAAGAAGAATTGGATTATTATATTATATAAAAGAGTATATTAGACCAAATGTAAAAATAACATATAAATATCCAAAAGAAGATGAAAAAATTATAATAAGTTTAAATAATAAAATTTTGGCTTTTAATTTACCAAATAAGCCAATTTTAAGTTTCGATGGAGCAATTAAAATTGGTTATTTATTTAGAAAAGAAAGAGCAACATTTTTTCAAAGATATTGTGAAAAAATTGCAATTTTAACTTCAATTGGTTTATTAATATTTGAAAATAATCTTGTATTACCAAAATTAATAATACCAATTATTGGAAGTACAATTAAAGATCATATAGGAAAAAATAGACTTTATGCCTTTACAATTACAACTTGGAGAAATGAACAATATACTTTTTCTGCTAATTCAGAAGTTGAAAAATTACAATGGTTTAAAGCATTTAATAATATTCAAAAAGAATATGATATGAAAATGAAGGGAATTGATACTAAAAGTGTTATTCAAAAAGAAAATGAAGATGATTTTGGATGGGGATAAATTTTTTTATTTATTTTGTTATATATTTTTTATAAAAGTTTAGAAAATTTATAATTAGAATTTTTATTATATAAAATATTAATTTTAATTATTTTTATTATATTTTTAATTTTGTTCATTACTTGATTGAGATGATGATGATTTGTTTAAATATATTTCTTGATTTAATTCCTGGTTTTGATTAAATAATTGATTTATATTATTTTGGAAATTAATATTATTTTGATTTAATATTTGTTCATTTTTATTTATTTGTATTTGTTTAATTTCAAGTAATTTTTTTTCTAAATTAGATATTATTTGAATATTATTGAATTGGTTTTGCTCTATTCTTTTATAATTATTAAATAAATAATTTAGTTTTTTTTGATAAATTTCAATTTTTTGATTTATTATTTTATCAATTTCCAAATTTAAATTGAGTGAATTTTGAATTTTCATTTCCATTTTTTTTTCTTCATTTTCTTCTTTATCATTATAAAACAATTTTTCAATTTCAATTTTTTTTTCATTAATATTTTCATAATCATCATCATTATCTTTATCATTATTATTTTCATTTTCTATTTTCATTTCATATAATAAAATATCAAATTGTTGATTTATATTATAAAATAATATAATAATATTATTATTATAATTATTTATATCAAATTTAAAATATGACTTATCATCACTTATTTTTATTTTATAAATTTGTTTGATTAAATTACTATTCTCATCAGTAATAAAAAAAAGAAAATGTTTATCTGAAAAATAAATATAATTATGATTTGGAAAATATTGAAATTGAAGTTTAAAGTTTTCAGCTATTAAATTTATCTCTTGTAATTTTTGAACTTTAATAATATTTAAATCAATAGATAATTCATAAACGCCAATTTGACAGATAATATTATTTGTTTTATTATTTGTTTCAGTATATAAAATTAGATTTTTGGTTTTTTTATTTTGAATTATTGAAAAAGGTTTTTTTAATAAATTGATTTCTGGATAATTTTCTAAAATTATTCTTTTTACTTTAAATTCTTGTTTATTTATATTTTTATAAAGAATATAAGGAATATTGTTATTTTCACAAAATAAATAATATTCTGATTTTGATGTATAAAATCTATTTAATTGTAATTTATTTCTATATTGTTCTTCTAAATTATAATTTTGAATTTCAACTTTGTAATCATCATTATAATTAATAATATATATAGTAAATGTATTAATTGGTTTGATTATTGTAACAAATTCTAAAATTTTTTTATCATAATTAATATTATGACTTAAATAAATTATATTATTTTTTGTATTTAAATCTTTTTTTTTATTATTTTGAAATATTTTTTTATATTTTATATCACCTTCATCATTTTTATATAAATTTAATATAAAAGCTTCATTAACTATAACTAAAAATAAAAAACCATTTTTTTCATCAATTGATTCATAAATAACATTTATAAAATTTTTATTTTCATTTTTTTTTTTTGTTATAATCTTATTATTAAGTAGAGGAAAAGGAATTTTTATCATTTTATTTGAATTAAATGTATTGTCAAAAATATATAAATTAACATAATTTATAGTCACTTGAGATTCAAAATCAATAGTTTGTGTAAAAACACAAATTGTATATTCTTTGAAATTTTTAAAAATTGTAAAATTAGATTGGTTTTCAAATTGGGTTGAAAAATCTAAATTAATTTCTGAAGTAGGACTATCAAAATAATATATATTAAATTTTTTTTTTTTAGATAATTTATTTCCTTCAATTAATTCAATGATATATTGATTATCTTGATTATTTTCTTCTGCCATTTAATTTAAATAAATTAATATTAATTTTTTAATCCAAAAAAATTAAACAAATTTAGAGATAAATTGAATTTAAAATATAAGATATAATAAGTAGATAAATTGAAATTAAATTATTATTTATAAAAATAAAATAATTTCATTATTATATTATAATACTTTTGATTTTTTTTAATTTTTTAATAAATTATAAAATATTTTAGGTTTAAAAAAGTTATCTCTATATGTGATCTAAATTCAATTTATAAATAAAAGATTTTTTATTTAAATTGATAATATATATTCTTTTATTTATTGAAAAATTAAAAAGAAAAAAAATAATTTTTAAAAAATTTAATTTTATAAAAAAAAAAAAGAAAAAAAATAAATTTTATAAATAGTTTAAAAAAGAAAAAAATAGTTTAAATTTTATACATATCATTGATTGTTTTATTATAATTCCTCAAAATTTTTTTTTATATTTTTAATATTTTCACTTGATTTGAACCAATAATTACCATTATTTTTTAAGAAATTTATAAATTCATCACTTTGTTTAATTAAATTCTTTTCTTCTTTAATTTTTATAAAATTTTCAGTAATTTGATCAATAGAAGAAAAATTCAAAAAATTTTTTAAAGTTTTTAATTGTTGAAAACACATATCCTGTTTTATTGCAGCAAAAATTGAAAAATTTACAATAAATTCATTGATTTTTAAAAGGTTATAGGAATTTTGAGATACAATATCAAATAACTTTATAATATTATTAACTTTATTTTTTAATTCATCAATCATTTTATTAACATTATTAATAATATCATTTTTTAAATTTTGTAAATCTTTTATAAAAATTTTATAATTATCCAATTTCTTTTGATAATTATCAATAGTTTCTTTATTCACAAATAATTTAGATAAACTTTGAATTTGATGATTTTTATCATTATGTTCCTCTTCACATTCAGGACAAATATTAATATTACATTTTTCACAAAATCCAATATATGAATAAAAATGTATATCACAAGTAGAATCAAATTGTTCAATATTACAAAAATTATGATTTTCTTCTTTTTGATGTTTTCTTTTACAATAAATACAATAATAATGTTTACAGTCATAACAATAAAAATATTTATCTTTTTCTCTTTTAGTTTCTTTTTTACATTTTGTACATTTAACTGAATCTAAGGAACAAAGAAAATTTCCAAATGAATTAAAGTCATTTTTCCATTTTTTATTACAATTAATACAAAAACTCAATATATCTATTTTATGATTGTGAATATTTAAATAATTTAATAATATTTTTGAACATTGTTGACATCTGTAAATTTTTGGATTATCTTGATTATAATTATTAATCTTATTATCTTTAAAAGAATCTTCATCATCTGAAAATTCATTATTCTTATATTTTTTTTCATTTTCCATTTATTAAAGAATATTTATATAAATATAGTTTTTTTAATTTCTTAGTTTTTATATTATTTAATAATAATTAATTTATTTATTTAAATTAGTTTTAAATATTAAAAATATTATTAACACCTCAATTTTATAAAAAATTATGGATGAAATAAATGGAAAAAATATCATTGATGAAAAAGGAAATCAAAATAATGATATAGAGGAAAAAATTAAAATGCAAAATGAAATAATTTTAAAAATGAAAGAAGATAATTATTTAAAAGAAAAAGAAATTAATTCAAAAATTACAGATTATAAACAAGAAATATCTGATTTAAAAACAGAATTAGAATTATTAAATAATACAATAAGTAATTTAACAGAAGAAAAAGAATTTAATAATAATAAAATATCACAATTATTAAAAGAAAATAGTCAATTAAAAAAAAATGGTAATGTAGGAATAAATGATAACTCAAAAAAATATGAAGAAATAATAAAAAAATTAAAGAAAACTATTTCAAATTTGGAATTAGAAAAAAAAGATTTAGAAGAAGTAATAATTAAACAAGAAACTGAAGTTACACAATTAAATAGTCAATCAGATGAAATTAGTAAAAAATTAAATGAAAAAAATAAAATAATAAATGAAAATGTAGAATATACAGCAAAATTAACTAGTGATATATATTCTTATAAAAAAGAAATTATGAAATTAAAACAAAATAATAATAAAAGTGAAAATAATATTACTGAAGTTTATGCACTTCAAAATCAAATTAAAAATTTAAAAAAAGAAATTGAAAATAAAGATAATAAAATAAATTTATTATCAATGAATAATAAAATATTACAAGGGAAAATTAGTAAATTATCAACAAATACAAATTTTAGTAATTTTAGTACTCCGATAAATTCTTATAATATGAATTCAAAAAAAATTAATGATAATAATAATAATAATAGTAAAAAATTATATGTAAAACAAATAGAAAATAGAAGTCAAAATATAATGATAAATAATAATAAAAGTACAAAAAATTCTTTAATGAATTTAGTTGAGGAAAATTTAGATAATAAAAAAAAGATTTATATAATAGCAAAAACATCATTAAAACCTAAAACACCAACAAAAATTAAAAGAGATAAAAATTCTAATTTTAATATAAATGATAATAATAATAATCCTTTAAATAGTGAAACAAATGAAAAATATGAAGAAATAAAAAAAAAATATCAAAAATTAACAAACACAAATAATAATATTGAAAATGTTAATTTTAATAATGAAAGTGCAATAAATATAAAAGAAGATGAACAAAATTATAAAGAACAAACTTTGAATAGAATAGTAGAAAATTTACAATCAATTAATGATAATACAAATTTAAAACCTATTAAAGATAATAATATGATAATAAATGAGTCTTTAGAAGCAGAATTTCCTGTAATTGAATCTTATTGTATTATAGAAAATGAATTAAATAAATAAAAACAATATTTTTTAGATAATTCATAAATATATTTTATTTTATTTGTATTTTATTTATAAGAAAAAATAAAAATTATTTATTATAAAATAAAAAAGAGATTATTCCAAAATGTATTCATATAATCCAACTTATTATTCATTTTCAAAAGAAAAAACAAGTATTTCATCAGAAAAAGATAATACATCTAAAATGATTAAAAATTATAATTTATTAATAAAACAAAAAAACTCTAGAAAAAAAAGTTCAGAATTATCACATTTTTATACAAATTCAATTCTTTCTTCATTAAATAAAAATAATAAAAATTATAAATTTACTTTTAACTCATATAGAAATAGAAATACATATTTTTTAGAATATAATTCATTATTAAAATCAGAAAATACTAATCCAGATAAATCAGATTTAATGAATACAAATTCAAATATATATTCACCATTTTTTCATATAAAAAATCATAATTCATTAATAACAATATCAAATTATAAAAAAAGTTCACATTTCAAGAAAGATAATAAATCAATATCATTTCAAAAAAAAAGAATATTACAATTAACTGAAAATAATTTTTATAATCCATATCTTGATTTTATTAAAAATACAAAATTAAAATATAAAACATATAGAAGAACAATGAGAGCAGAATCAAATTCTGAATTTAATCATAAATGCAAAGAAATAATTTTTTCAAAATATATTCAAAATTATCAACAAAAAGAAATAAAATTATTTAATGAAGGAATTGAATATAAAAAAGAATTATTGGATATTGAAATATTAAGATTAAAAAAAATGATTAAATTACTTAAATCCTTTATTAAAGAAGATGAAAAGTATAATGAATATATTTTATTAAAAATTAAAAAAGAAAAAGAATATAATGATAAATTAATTGAAGAGATAAATATATCTTTTCAAGAATCCTTTTTATTAAGATTTAAATTTGCAAAAATTGAAAGAAAATTTGAAAAAAGTTTCAATAATAAATTTTTTTTATTATGTGTTAAAAATGGGACTAATGAATTTGATAAATTTCCTATTGAAGATCAAGATGATATTTTATATGATAAGGACACTTTAAATATTTTATCAGATTATGAATTATTTGAAAAAAAAGTAAATGGTGATATTTTAAATAATAAAAATGAAAATATAAATGAAAATTTAACAATTGATGAAATTGAAATATCAATTTTTGGAAAGAAATTAATTAAAATTCCTCCAAGAATAATTTTTTCTTCTCCAGAAAATTTTATATTAAAATTATCACAAATTGAATCAAAAATACAATTATCTCTTATTGAATATAATAATACTGAACAAATATTAAATGAAGTTAGAAATGAATATAAAGAAAAAGTGAATTTATTATTACAAGATTCAGAAATAGATAAATTCTATAAAAGTGAATTAGAGAAAAATTATTTTAAATTAAAAGATGTTAAAACTAGAAATAATTATTTAATGGATTTTATAAAAAATATTCCTCAAAGAAATAAAAAAAATGATATTTCAAATGTTGAACAAAAAATTATTGATATTTATTTTGAAATATATAAAATTTTTCCATTTCAAATAAAAAGAAAATTTAATGAAAAAATAACAATTCTTACTTATTTAAATGATATTGAAAGATTAGTTAACAAATTAGTTAAAATTCAAAATGATCATATAAAGGAAAATAAAAAAAATTATTTTGAAATACAAAAAAAAATTCAAAAACAAAAAAGAATTGATGCAATTAATTTTGTCAAAGATAAACAAAAAATTGATTTACAAAATAAAATTGATAAAGTTTTATCAAAATCAATTAAATTAAATATTATACCATTTAAAAAAGTTCCAGACCACTTTTTTTTTCATAAAAAAAAAAAAAAATTCATTAAAAAACAAAATGATGAAAATGAATATACTTTATTATATGAATAATAATTTTTTGATAAATTAACTTTAAATTTTTTAATAAAATAAAATTAGAAATAATTATAAAAAAATATATTAAATAATATAAATTATTTCATCAATATAATTTTTAATTTAAATAGATTTCAATTTTTAAATTTAAAATGACAGATAAAATATATGAAAAGAAAAAACCAATTCCTATAAAAATAAAACAAAATAATATAAAAATATATTCATGGGGTTTTTCAAAAAATGGTCAAACAGGAATTGAAAATTGTCAATATACCCCAGAACCTCATAATATAAAATTTCAAAGTCCAAATAATGAAATAATAAAAATAATATCAGGTGAAAATAATTCATCATTTATTACAAAAGATTATTCAACATATATTATAGGAAAAAATACTTTTGGTCAATGTTGCAATAATAATAATAATAAAAATAATTTTAATAATAATAATAATAATATTAATAATAAAAATATTATTTATATTCCAAAATTACTTCCAATAAAATTTATTAAAATTTCTTTGGGAGGAGAACATATTTTAGCTTTAACAAAAGATAATTTATTTTATTCTTGGGGATTAAATATTTTTGGTCAATGTGGAATAGGTCATTTAGAAAATATAAATTATCCAACTTTAATAGATAAATTTGGTATTTTAATAGAACAAGATAATTCAATTTTTTTAAAAGAAATATATAGAAATAATATTAATGAAGATATAATTGATTTTTCTGCTGGTGCTCAACATTCAATGATATTAACAAATAAGAATAATTTATATTCTTGTGGTTTTACTAAAAATGGTTCTTTAGGTTATTTTAATAATAATAATGAAAATGAACCAAATGAATCTTGTGTTTTTACTAAAATTGAATTAAATTATTTTGATAAGAAAATAGAAAAAATTAATTGTGGTGTAAATCATTCATGTTGTATTTATGGTAAAAATGATATTTTAATATGGGGAAATTGTGAAAATTTTGAATTTGAAGGAATTCAAAGATTTAATTTATTTAAATTAATTAATAATTTAAGTAATGATGTATTAATTATTAATGATAATAATAATATTGAAAATATTAATTTAGATTTGAATAATAATAAAAATTATAATTATATTAAAAATGTTAAACTTGGAGAAAATTTTTTAGTTTTACTTACTAGTGATGGTAAAATTTATTCATCTGGAAATAATGAATTTGGACAACTTGGAATAGGAAAAGAAGAAAAAAAGAAATTATTTGAAAAAGTAAATTTAAATGAAAAAATAATAAATATTTCAGTTGGATATAATTTCGCATATGCATTAAGTGAAAATAATACACTTTATTCATGGGGAAATAATAAATATGGTCAATGTTTAAATTATGAAAAAAATATAATAGACACACCCTTTAAAATAAATAATTTTAATAATAATAAAATATTACAAATTTCATGTGGTGGATATCACACATGTATTTTAATCCAAGGTGAAAATATAATTTTTGATGAGAATAAAAAAATAATTTTAAATAAAAAATTCAATCCAAATGAATACACAAATAAAAACTTATTAAAATTAACTCTTCAAGATAATATTAAAGAAAAAGAAAATCTTGAAAAAGAAATAATAACAAAAGAACAAAAAATAAATATATTAACAAAAGAAATAGAAGAAAAAACAAAAATAAAAACTGAAAGAGAGAAAAAAAATATAGAAAAAACTCAAAATCAATTAAAAAAATCTCCATCAAACACAATAACAAACTCTAATCAAAATACAATTTCAAAGCCAAATTCAAATTTAAAAATAGAAACATTATTAAACGAAGAAATAAAACTAAAAGAATTAACATTTCCAGAAAACGATTATTTAGGAACAGGTACATTTGGTGAAGTTAGAAAAGCATATTGGAGAAAGACATTAGTAGCAGTAAAATTTTTAAAAGAATCATATGAAAATTTAGAAGAACAAGTAATTCCTTTTATAGAAGAATTTAATTTATTAAAAAGTTTACGTCATCCAAATATTTTATTATATATTGGAGGATGTATATCGGGACCAAAGCATTTTTTAATAACAGAATATTGTGAAAATGGTAATTTATTTGAATTTTTACATGGGGAAAAAAATAATGAATTAAATAATATTGAAAGATTAAATTTTGCTTTAGAAATTGCAAAAGGAATAAATTATTTACATTCATTTAATCCACCAATTCTTCATAGAGATTTAAAATCATTGAATATATTATTAAATTCTAATTTTAATATTAAAATTGCTGATTTTGGTTGGGCTAGATTAAAAAATATTCATATGACAAGAATGAGAGGTACTTTCCAATGGATGGCACCTGAAGTTATTTTAAAAGAAAATTATACTGAAAAAGCTGATGTGTATTCTTTTGGTATTATACTTTCTGAATTATGGAGTAGGGAACCACCTTATAAAGGAATTCCTGCTAAGGATGTTGCTAATATGGTTAAGAAAGATAAAAATTATAGACCTGGTATTTCTAAGGATGTTCCTATTGAAATTAAAGAATTGATTAAGGTTTGCTGGGATTTTGAACCACAGAAAAGACCTAGTTTTTTAGAGATTATTAATTATATTGAGGATTATTTGAGGAATTTGGATTAAGGGTTTTTTTTTTTTTTTTTTTTTTTGATTTTTTTTTCTGGGTTTTTTATATATTTTTTTTTTTATGTATTTATATAAATTTTTAGCTTTTTAAATATTTTTTTTTCGGAAATCCATTAAAAAATTTGTTTTTTTTTTAAATTATTTTTTAAAGTTAATTAACAATATAAAAGATAGGAAAATTGTTTATATTATTAGTTTTAAATTAGAAAATAAAACATGATTTAGCATCATTTGTACTTTTTTCAAATCCTTTAATAGGATGTTTAGTACTATAATCTAAAATTTCTAAAAATATTTTTTCAACCTCATATTTTTTTTCTAAATTCATTTGTTTATATTCATATTGTAAATGATTATCTTCTAAAATTCCACTTAATTCTTCCATACTTAAATTAATATTATTATTATTTTTAAAAAATCCAATTAAAAATATTTTTTTAGAATCATCACAATAATTATTAAAATAAACAATTATATTATTAAGTTTATTAATAGAATCTTTTTCTTCAATATTAACAAACATAATATAACAATTAACATCTTTAACTCCAGTATATTCTTTTTCTAATTTTAAAACTGAACAAACCATAATTTTTTTTTGTTCTTCTGAATTTGGTAATTTTGTTAAAAATGATATAACATGTTTACTTTCTTTTATTATTGTGTGTGTATATTTTGATAAAAATATGTTTATTATTGTATTTGGAGTATCTGTTGTATTGTCTGTTGAAAATGCTACTATTTGTAATTTTTCATCTGTTTGCGTTGAAGACATTTTTAAAATTAAAAATTTAATAATTTTTTTTTTTCTCTTTGATTCTAATTTTTTATTTATATAAAAATCACTTTTTTATAATATATTATTTTATTTATTTATTTATTTATATTATATATTTGCTTTTTATTTTATGTAAAAAAAGATTTATTAAGATTTGTTTATTTAATTTTTTATCAATTTTATTTTTAGTAATCTGGCTTTCCTGATATTAAACCATATTTTTGACAAATTTCGCGAAAAATTGTTATTCCTTCATCACTGAAAAGTTCAGTTAAATTTATTGATAAATCTAAATTAGATTTTATAGTTTTTAATAATAAATTTCTAACTCTTTCAGTTTGGAAAGAATATGTTATATTATCTTTAAATATTTTATTAATTATTTCGAATTCTTTTTTCTTTTTTTCAATGTTCTTTTTATATATTGTTTTATAATCATCATTTAAATTAATATTATCATTTTTAAAATTATTATTTTCTTTTATTAAATTAAGTTTATTTTTCTTTTTTATAATATCATTTAATTTTTTATGATAATTTTCATAGGATTTTCCTAATTTAATATTATTATTAATATAATTTTTTATAATAATATTTTTTTCTATAATTGAATTAAATAAATTTTCAGAAAGAATTTTAATTCTATCTTTAATTTCTTTATCAGAAGGATAATCATCTTTTTCAAAATTTAATTTAGTTTTTAATTCTATATAATTATCATCATTTATTTCATCATTATCAATTAAAATACTATCAATTACAGAAATATCACTTTGAGTATCAGAATAATTGAAAGAATTTAATTTAGTTTGTCTATGAGATAAGGGAATTTTTTTTTTATAATTTGAAAAATAACAAAATTTTGTAAATGAATTCATTATATTATTTGATTTATTTAATTTCAATGAACTATTTGAATTATTTATAAGAGATGAATTATTTGATTTATTATTTATTCTTAATTTTAATGCACTATTTGATTTATAATTTTGAATTAACACTTTTTTTTTTTTAATAATTTTTTTTTCAAAATTTAATTTCTTTTTAACATAATTAATATTAATTTTTAAAGATATTGACATTTTAAATTCTGGTTTTTGAATAATAGGAATTTGAAAATATTTATTTAATATTGCTTCTGATAAAGTAAGTTCAATATTATTTAAATTATAAATTTTTAATTTTTTATCAAAAATTTTCCTTGGAATTATAAATGAAGCAATTCCAAAAATTTCACCTTCTGTCATTGCTTTAACGAAGTATTTTAAATTATTTTTTAATTCTGTTTTATCCATTACTGAATTATTTTGAGGATAAAAAATACATTTTTCAAACTTTGTTTCATCTGAATAAATTTGAAAATAACAATTTGTAAAATTAAATGTTATAGGATTATATTCTTTTATTGTAAATGTTATTTGTAAAATTGACATTTATTTATTTTTTCTTTCAATATTTTTAATTTTTAATTATTACTAAAAAATTAAACTTAATTAATTATTTTATTTAAATATTAATAAAATGGAAAAAGAAATAACAACAAAAGATTTATTAAAAGAAATAAAAGAACAAAGTATTGATAATTTATCAATAGAAACATTTAAGAAACTTCAAAAATTATCAGAACAAAAAGGAGGAATAAATTCTTTAGAAATACAAAGACAATCTTTTATTCGATTAGCAAATATGGCAAAAAGATTTAATATATATAAAAAAAATCCATTTATTTTAATAAATAATATTAATTCAGATGATTCAGAATTAGAAAATAATATTGAAAATGAAATGTTAGTATTAGAAAAAGATATTCCACGTTGTATTTATAATCAATTTATAAAAAATAAAAATGAAAATCAAATTTATAATTTAAATTTAGAATTATTAGAAAATAAAATGAAAATTTTTTTAAAAGATAGTAAAAATTATAGTTATTATCAAGGTGTATTAGATGTTGCAGTTTATTTTTTTTTATTATATAAAAAACAAACAAATAAATCAATTGAAATTTTTCAATATTACTTAGAAATTTATTTAAGAGATTATACAACAACTATTCAAATTAATGGTGATATTTTTCAAAATACAGTTATAGTTTTAAGTGATTTTATAAATTTAATTAATCCAAATATTGGTAAATTTTTTTTAGAAGATAATGTCCCTTTATGTGTTTGTCTTTCTTGGATTATTACTTCATTTTGTCATGATATTAGTAAATTTAAAATAATTCAAAGAATTATGGATTATATTTTTTTTCATGAACCATGTGTTATTTTTATTATGGTTTCTTTTATTATTATTGATATACTTGATAATATTATTAAAAAAGGTATTGAATTAAATAATGAAATTATTTTACCTTCTTTAAGTCAATTTAAAGTTGAATTAATTGATTTTGATGATATTATTTTTAGAACACAGAATTTTTTTGAAGAGAATGAAAAGGAAATTAGAAAAATTCAAATAAAAAATAGTAAATTATTATTTTTAATTGGTAATATTAATTTTAAAGGAAGTGAAACTATTGTTAATTTACCTATTTTAAAAGATAAATTATTAAATAATAATGTTTTTATTAATAATAATAAAAATGATTTAATAAAACATTATAAAAATATTTATACTGGAACAAGTCTTGTTTTATTGATTTGCATTATTTTATTTCTATTAAAAAAAAATTAAATAAATAAATTAAAAAATAAATAATTATTTAATTAATAAAAAAAAAAACAATATAAAATTTAAATTTTAAATTAAACATTATAAATAAATGTCAAACAAAGATTTAATTAATGCTCAAAAATTTTTTAAAGGAATAATGTCAGAAGAAATTGATTCATACCAAAAACAATTTTCATTAAACCTTTTAAAATTTGATATAAATGATGAAGATGCAAAAAACATAACTCAATTAATAACTCAAACAACAAAGTTAACTACAATTAAATTACGTTTATCTGAAACTTTAATTGATGATAAATCTTTCGAAAGGTTAATAAGAAAAATATCTTTAAAAAAACAATTTAATTCAGTTTCTTTTTACATTAAATATTTAGATATGAAATTATTAGATATATTTTGTGAAATTCTTGGAAGATTAAATGATAAAATTTCTTCTTTACAAATTCAAATTAAATATCATGATAAAGAATTAAGTCGTTTAGTAACAAAAAAAATATTAGAAGGTTTATTAAAAAATAAAGATAGTAAATTTTCTTCTGTTGATTTTAGAAATTTATATATTGATAATGAAGAAAATTATAATTTATTAAATGAATATATTATAAATCATCCATCATCAACTTTTTATTTAACTCAAAATGATTTTTATAAAAAAAATTTTAATATAGATTCAAGTAAAATAAATTATTTATATTTACCATATTGTGGTTTAAATCAAATAAATAATTTACCAATATTATATTTAACTCTTACAGGTAATAATTTATCAAAAAAAGGAATAATAAAATTAACAAATTTATTAAATGATTCAGAATGTACTTTACAAAAATTATTTTTATCAAGTAATTATATTGGTGATGAAGAAGTTTCAATTATATCAAAATGTTTCGAAAAAAATCAATCTTTAAAAAAATTAGATTTATCATATAATAGTATTTTAGATAAAGGAATTATATCACTTGCAAAGAGTTTATTAAATAATACTACTTTAAAAAAATTAATTTTAGCAAATAATTTTATTGGAAATGATGGAATTTCTACTTTTTGTGAAATATTAAAAAATACTCCAAATGATAAATTTACAAAATTAGATTTTTCATCTAATAATTATAGTGATCAAGGTTTAATTTCTTTTTCAGAATTTTTAAAAAAACATACAACAAATCAACATTTAATAATAACAGTTAAAATAGGTAAAGATTACCAAAGAAAATTTTTAGAAAATTGTAAATCATTAAATAATTTAAAAGTAATTAATTTTAATCAAGTTGATTTATTTTCAGAAAATATACAATATTTAGCAAATATAATATCAAATAATAAAAATTTAAAAACTTTTATCTTTACAAACAATTCAAAATCATCATCAGAATCATTAAATTATTTATCAAAAGGTTTTGAACTTAATAAAAATTTAGAAAAAATATTTCTTCATCAAATAAATTTAGATGATGACTCAACAGAAATAATAGCAAAAAGTTTATTTAATAATATAAATATATCAGAAATATATTTAGGAGAGAATAAAATAGGATTAAAAGGAGTAAAAGCCTTATCTGAAATAGTATTAACAAAAGCATCAATGAGAAAATTAAATTTAGAAAGAAATAAAATAGACCATCAAGCAGCTTATTATATTGGGAAAGCACTTGAAGAAGCAACTGGACTTCAATATTTAAATTTAAATAGTAATTCTATAAGTGATGAAGGATGTGAATATTTAAGTAAAGGAATTAGTAAAAATGAAACTTTAATTGAATTAAATATTTCTAATAATAAAATATCTAATAAAGGTATTATGTATATTTCTAAGGAATTAAAAAATAAAGTTAATTTTTTAAAATTAAATGTTTCTTCTAATAATATTACTGAAATTGAAGAAGATTTTTATAAATTGTTTTCTTGGTGTGAAAATATTAGAATTGCTGATAATGAATTATCAGAACAAGGAATTATACAATTATTTCATGGCTCAGAAGATAATAGATTATTTAAAAAATTAAGATTTAAAACAAATTTAAAAGATGATTTTAAATTTAAATGTAAAAATCCTAATTTAAAAGTTTTTGATTTAGCACATAATGAAATAAATGTATCTTTAATTAAAAATATATTAAATTTACCTAATTTAACTCAATTGATTTTACAATCTAATTCAATTAATGATGAAGATATTAATAATATTTGTAAATATATAAATGATTCATCTGCTCCTTTAAAAAAATTATTATTACAAAGTAATAAAATTGGTCCAATCGGTGCTCATAAAATTTCAGAAATGTTAAAAAAAAATCAAACTATAACTGAATTAAATTTAGCTAGTAATAAAATAAAAGATACAGGAATGAATTCTTTATGTGAAACTCTATCATTTGATAATAATACTTTAAAAATTTTAATGGTTAATTTTACTGAATTAAATGATTATTGCTCAGATGCAATTGATTTTATGTTAAGAAATAATAAAAGTTTGATTTCTTTAAGTATTATGGGAAATAATTTTACTAATCATGGTTTAGATAAAATTTTATCTTCATTAAGAATTAATAAAACTTTATTATCTCTTTGTATTGGAGATAATAAAATTAATGATAATGCTTTTAATAATTTAGGCAAATATTTAAGTTTTAATAAAAATTTACTTAATTTAGAAATTAAAACAAGTAATATGAGTGAAAAAACAATTGAAAATTTTTATAAAAAATTTATTTATAATAATACTTTAATTTGTTTAAATTTAATTGATAATAGAATTAGTTATGATGCATGTTCAAAATTAGCATTAACAATTTATAAAAATAATTGTATAAATCAGATTAAATTAATGTTAAATCAACCTAATAAAGATGAGAGATTAGAATTAATTAGTGGATGTCCCCATTTAATTTTTAATTCTTAGATAATTAAAAAAATTAAATTTAATAATTAAATATAAAAGTAAAAAAATTATAAAAGAAAAATATATTTCATTATATAAGTTAAATATATTTAAAAAATTTTTAAAATTTAATTTGATTTTTAAAAAAAATTTAATTTATTTAATAAAATAAATGTAATATTCAAAAAATGTCTTTCAAGGAAAAATTTCTTCAAATGGAAATATGTCAACAAATAAAAGTAACAATATTAGCAACAAGTATATTATCTACATTATTTTTAATTTTAATAATATTTTGTTACAGTTATGAAGTAATTGATCAATCTATAAAAGTAACTCAACAATATTTTTTTGATATGAAAGAAGAAACAATTGAAAGTATAACATATTTTCAAAATATAAATTTACTTTTATATGAAGAATTAATTAAATTATTAACACATCAAATTTTTAATTATTTTCAAAGTAAAAAATTTTTAATATCAGAACATATTTTTAATGATACTTATATTGATAGTTTCATTTATCCATATGATAGTCCAATTGAAGGAAATAATTTATTTTTTTATTATTTTAAAAATTCGAATATCACAGAAGATATTGAAAAATATATCAAAATAAATTTAGCAAAAATATTTCCAATAATAATAACAATTCAAAATATAAAACCAATTTTATTAAATGAACTACAATTTATGAGTGAATTTGTAATAATTGATATTCAAAATAACTTTATTTTTAGTATGAATAAAACAAAAATAAAAAATATTTTAATTGAATCTTCAAATGAATCTTTTTATGAAAACTTAATTGAATATCATAGAACTAAAAATTTATTTTTTTTTGAACATATAGTTAAAGATATGTATTCTTTATTTGGGATGTTTTCTCCAATTTTAATTGAAAAAATAGACAAATTTTATGACAAAAACAAAAAAGAATTTGAACCAAATTTTGAAGAACAAATTATTACAAATTTAAGTAAACAAGAACCACTTATTAATTATGATAAAGCCCAAATTTCTTTAATTGATAATTTAAATATTTCAAATATAAATATGATAATTATTAATCATTTATTATTCGGTTATTTAGATAGATTATTTATTTCTCTTTATTTTAATCCTAATCAATTTTTAGCAATTCCAGTAAATGAAAATAATGAATTAAAAACAAAAACAACATGTTTTCTTTTTTTAGTTTTTCAAAAATTATTACATTCAAGAGATTTATCAAATGAAGAATATGATAAACTATTTAACCAAATTTATGAAAATAATACAATTACAATTTATGATTGTTTAACTCATGTCAATATTGAAGAAATAACAGATTTATTACAAAATAAAACATTACCTAATTTCTTCTATTCAGAAAAAAAAATTTCTAAATTATTTAATATAAGTGGATATGAATTACATGAAATCATTAGATATATTTCTCCATCTTTTAGAGGATTATATTATTTTAAACCAAAATATATTTTTGAAAATTATTTAATCATTTATTTATTTGTGAATTATGCACCTGTTATAAAAAAGACAAATGATTATAAACAAATTTTATTTAATTGTCTATTAGAAATAGTTTTATTTTGTTATATGTTTTGGATATGTGTAATTTTTTTTTTAATATATATTGAAAAAAAACTTTCTAAAGATGTTACATTTCCTATTATTAAATTAAGACAAAGTATTGAAACAATGAATTTAAATGATATAAGACTTTTTGAATATAATGATGATGATACTATTAATGAGTTATTCCAAACTTGTAAAGAACTTTTAAAAGGTGAAATTATTTTAAAAAAAAAAATTAATAAAGAAGAGGATATTAATACTAAAAATAATTCAAATTTAATTATTGATAATAAAATGATTTCTGAACTTATTTTAAATGATAATTTAGATCGTGTTGAACAAGATAATATTCAATATTTTGAACAATATAAATTTAGAAGAGTCTTAGAAAATAAAAAAAAAAAATTAACTCATAATTTAAGAAAAGATTTTGGAAGTAGGAAAGATTCTTTTTTTATTTCAAAATTTTTCAATACATTAAGAAAGAAAAAAGAATCTGCTTCAATTTTAAATGAATATCAAATTGAAAGGGAAGATTTAAATATTTATAATAATTTATTTGAATTAAGTGAAATTGTTTTTGATAAAAAATATGTGATAAATAAAAATGAAAATAATGATACTATTATGTTTAAAACTAAAAAAAAAGAAGGTGAAGATGATATTAAAATTCAAAATAAAAAATCTATTTTATATCATTGGTATATGAATACAAAAAAAAAGAGAAATGGTAATATATTTTCAAATAATAAAAAAAAAACATTATTGTTTTTAAAAAAAGATAATATAGTAAAAAATAAAGAAACATATGAACAAAAATTAGAAAAATTAAAATATAGTATTAATGAATTTAGACAAAATTTAGTTTTTACTAATTCAAATGATGAAATTAATACTTCTTCAACAAAAAATAATTCAAAAAATAATTAATATATTTTTAATATGTTATTTTTTATAAATAATTATTATATTCAAAATAAATTTATTTATTTAAAGATTAAATAATTAGAAAAATACAATTTATTACATGAAATAAAAATAAATTAATATTATAATTAAAGCATTTATGGAATCGAATTTTGAGGAAAAATCTTTTTTTTCAGATAATAATTCATTTATTCATATCGATCAATTATTAAATAAGAATGAAAAAGAAGATAAAGAATATATGGATAATAAAAATAACCTTTTAAAAGGAAAAAAACAAAAACAAAAAGAAGAATTAAAAAAAGAAAAAAATCGAATAAGTGCAAAAAAATCTAGAAATAAAAAAAATTTAGAAATACAAATGTTAATAAATGAAAATAGGAAACTTCGTAAACAAAATATACAACTAAAAGAAAAAATAAAAGAAATAAAAGATAAATTACCTTCAATATGTGAAAAATGTAAAAAAAATTTCGAAAAAATTTTTTCCTCAAATAAAAAGTATATTTTTTATATATATAAGGAACCATAGTATAGAAACATATGAACTAAAATTGTTTTTTTTCAAAATTGTAAAAAAATAATGAAAGAATAAAAATTTTTTTGGAATATTAATTTATTTACCACATTAGTATAAATAATAATATATAAATAGTTATAAATAATTATTTCTTAATTTAATAATTTATATTTTTTTTAATTTAAGGATTTGAAAAAAATTAATGGATGCCCAATTAAATAAACAAATTGAAATGCAAAATAAAATAAGTAATATTGTAAAAAATAGACAGGAGCAAATAACAGAATTAAAAAGATATTTTGATGTTAATAATAAAAAATTATATAAAGAAATAATTTTATTTGGAAATAATTTATCAAATTTTGAAGAACTATTTAATAAAGGAGAATACAGATTGAAATGTGAAAATATATTTTCACTTGCTTTATCAATTGGTAGAATATTAGATTTAAATAATTCAGTAAAAACAATTTTAATTGCTTTAAAAATTTTTGATGAGCATAAATATTATTTAAAATATTCAAAAAATACTAAAAATTTTATATCAAAAATTTTTGAAAATAATCCAGCAATTCCATTATTACAAAATGATTTTATTAAAGAAAGAATAAAATCAAATCCACAAAATTCTACTTCAAATTTTAAAATAATGTATGAATTTTATAATTCTTTAAATAAAAATGATTCAAATTTTTTTCCTGATTTTAATAAATATTTTGCTTTTCAAACTGATTCTAAAAGTAAAAATATTTCAAATTTTAATTATGAAGAATTTAATTCTATTCTTTATAAAATTACAAATGGAAGTTATTCACAACATTATAAATTTTATAGTAGAGTAAAGTCTTCATTTGAATTTGATTATCCAAATATTATTATTACTGCTTGTGATATTTTTTTTCTATTATATAATAAAATGATGGATAAAATTTGCTATAATCCTAATTTAATAATTTATATTGAAAAATTAGATCAAGAAATAGTGGAAAATTTTATTAGAATTGTTTCAGATGATTTAAAAGAATTATCAGAATATATTTTATATAAAGAATGTGAAGATGTTACAAAAATTTTGGAGAAAATTTATAAATAAATCATTTTGTTTTATATTTTTTAAAACCTATACATAAAAATATTATAAAATATTTTATATTTATGATAATAATTTTTAAATTAAAATAATCAAAATTGTTTTCAATATAATTAATGTAAAATATTATAAATTATTTGATATTTTAAAATACTTTTAATCAATTCATAAATTTAATTAAAAAAAAACATTAAAAATATTATCTAACATTTAAAAGAAAAATCATTATTTAATAAATGAGAAAATAAAAAAATATAATTTAAATATTTTTTAGCAATATAGAAGTAATAAGATAATTTAAATATAAATTTTCATATAAAAATATAAAAAATTTTTTTTTTTAATTTTATTTTATAAAACTTTTTTCTTAAAAAATTTAATTTAAAAAATGTTGTTTCATAGAAGTGGATTCAATTATATTAACAAAAAAAAAAGTAATGCCGATAAAATAATAAAAGGATATAAAAATTATTGTGCTGATTTAATAGAATCAACTTATTTATCATATAGAATAAGAAATAGATTAAAGCCAATAAGAGACTTAATATCAAACAAAAAAAAAATAATTTCAAAATATGCAATAGCATACAGAACAAGATTAATATTAAGAAGTTCATCAATACAAAATATCTTAATAGAAATAGCAAATATAAAATCAGCATTAAATTCAAAAGATTCTTCAAACGATAATTTAAATGAACAATTCAAACAAAGATTAGATAAATTATATTTAAATTTTATTGATGAATATAATTGTCTTAAATCAAATAAAAGTTGGGTTGATCAATCAAAAACAGAAAATCCTTGGTTAATAAAATATTTAAGTTTAATATATGTAAATAATCCAAAATATAATATTGATAATCAAATAAAAAAAATAAAAGATAATTTTAATAAATCAAAATCAAAAGGTGTTATTAATTTTGATAATGATAATAATAATAATAATAATAATTTTAATAGTTATGATGAAAGACCAATTAAACCAATGAAATTAACTGGTTTTAATATGGAAGATGCTTATCCAAAAGAAGGTGAAAAAATACCAAAAAAAAGAATAGTTAGAAATAAAAAAAATAATACTAATAACAATATTAATAATAATAATAATAATAATATTGATAATTTAAATAATGGAGATATTAATAATGAAAATTTAAATAATGATAATGTTGAAAATAATAATAATGAAAATTTAAATAATCAAAATAATTTTAATAATTATGATGAAAGACCTATTGGGTCTAAAAAAATAAATTATGAAGAAATGTTTGGTAATCCTAATGAAAAATTTGATGAGGAAGATCCAAACAAATTTACTAAAAAAGAAATTAAAAAAAAAATACCAAATAATAGAAATGTTAATAAAAAACCAAAATATGATGCAAGAAAAGCAATTGAAGAAGCAAAACAAAAAGAATTAAAAGAAGGTAAAAAAGAAAAAAAAAGTTCATTTCGTGAATTTATTAGAGAAATGAAAAAAATAGCAAAAGAAGAAAAAGACTCTAAAAAAAATTTAGATAGTCAAATATCAAATTTTGGAAATTCTCAAAGTCAAATAAAAGATTCAATTAAAAATAATACAACATCAAATATTAATTTTTCAAATTTAAATGAAGGAAGTGATAAAAAAATTAAAAAAGATAATAATAATAATAATAATAATAATAATGTAAATGAAGTTAAAGATGAAAGACAAAGTAGAAAAAATCAACCAATTGAAATAGAATTAAGGAGAAAATTACATGATTTAGAAAGATCACCTCCTCCTAAATTAAATATTAAAAATGCTAAAAGTAAAATTAATTGTTGGGCTAATACAGATAAAAATACTGTTAATATTAGAACTTTTAGTAAAGGAAAATATAAAATTAATAATCAAAAAAATGATTGGAAAAGAATAATTACTGATAAACAAAATTTAAATAAAATTGAAAGTGAATTTAATAAAATTTCAAATGCTTTTAATATTGATAATTTCTTTAAAGAAAAAGAAGATAAAATGAAAGAATTTGACCAAATACCTTTTATAAAGAAAAAACAAAATTATATTGAATCACTTACTGATGAAGCATATAATCAACTTTTAATACAATTAAATAATAAATATAAAGATTTAAATGAATAAAAAATAATTTTTTAATATTTAAAAAAAAAAAAATCAAATTTTTATAAAAAAAAAAAAATATAAAAAATAAATGTAAAAATAATTATAAAAAAAAAATATAAAATATTATAAAAAACATAATAAAAATAATTATTATAAAAAAATGGGAAATTGTTGTGGAGGTGGACCAATGATAACAGAAGAATTAGCAAATTGTAAATCAATGCAAGAAATTCAAACATATTTATCATTAAAATTAAAAGAAGCAAATACAGAACAAGAAGAATTAAAAGCATATTTAGAAGATAAAAGTAAAACTCCAACAACAATTGATGTGAGTGGATTTAAAGATGAAGATATTGAAAAAAGAATTCCTTATTTAGATGAAATGAAAGATTGTATTTTAAGAGTACATGAATTATTAAAAGAAAATCCAAATGCTAATTTAAATGAAACTAAAATTAAATTAAGTGAATTATATAATATGTATACTTGGTTATATGATGAAGAAAAAAGATATGAAAGTTGGATGGTTAGTTTTAAAGATTTTATTGAAAATGGAACTTTTGAAGAATTAGAACTTGATAAAACTAGGGGAACTATGCCAGTTAAAGGAACTAAAACTTTGAAGGCTGAGGCACAGAAAAGAAATACTGAATCTTGAATTATATTAATTTTTTTTAGTTTTGTTGTATACGTAATTTTTTTTTATTTAAAAAATAATTTATTGTGTTAAATTTTTTATTTATTTTTTTTTTTTTTTATGTATTAATATGTTTTAAAGTTTTTTTTAGAAATTTTTGATATTATTATTTTATATTATAGAAAGGTATATATTTTTTTTTTTAGATTATCAAAAAAAAAATATTATTAAATTTTATTAAAATTAAAATTTTGAATAATTATTAATGAATTATTTTATTATTACAAATGCACTTTTAAAAAATAACATAATACTATTTAATCTTTAAAATATTAAAGATTAATTTTAATCTACGAATTTTCAATTTTTAAAAACCAAACCTAATAAAAAATACATATTAATATAATTTAAATACCCAAACATTTAAACTTAAACAATATCAAGTTATAAAAATACCTAAAAATATATACTTAATATTAAAACATTCAATAATAATTATTATTTTTTTAATTCCCATTTTCAATTTTATGAAAAACAAATTTTTTTTTATCAATATTACATTGTTTCCTAATATAATCCATTTGATAACAATTTTGACAAACTCCTAAAGCATAATGTGACTTACTTATATGAGGACAATTCCAAGGTTTTTTATTTCTTCCTTTTGAATGATAACAATTAGAACACATTCCTTTTGCATAATGTTGAGAAAATTTATGTGGACATTCTGTACATAATCTTATTGTTCTTTTCTTTTTTTTTCCTAGTAGAATGTTATTATTATCTTCTATTTCTTCAATTTTATTATTATTTTCTTTATTAAAATAATGTTCATTTTGTTTTGTTGTAGGAGTTAAAAAAAGATTTTGATATAATAAATTTAAATATTGAAAATATATATTAGGATTTATTATACCGTAATTTAATGGAATGAAAGTTTTTAAATTATTTAATATTTGAATATTATGAAATATGATATTTTGATTTTCGAAATTTTGGAAGAAATTTGTTAATTTCATGTTTAAGGTTTTTTTTTATTTTAATTATTATGATATTATTAATTTATAATTTTATTTTTAATTTTTTTTAAAAAAATAAATATTAAAGATATTTATGGTTAATTAATATATAAAATGAAATGTAGTAAGTTTCTAATTATAAAAACAATAAAAAACAAAAAAATATATTTAATTATTTTTAATTTCATAATAAAAAACAAATAAACAAATATAATAAAAATGTCAAATTATCTTATATCTCAAGCTGATATTATAGGAAGACAGCCATTATTAAGAATAAATGATATGCCAAGAAATCAAACATTATTAGGAGGTTCCTTATGTATTATTGTATATTGTTTTTTTATCCTTGCATCTTTATACTTTGGACAAGAATTAGTTTATAAAATTGTCCCAAAAATAATTGAAGCACAAAGATTAACTAATGAAAATGATAAAGTTTACTTATCAAAAGATCAATTTTCTTTTTTTATTTCTTTATATCATCCAATATATGGTTTTTTTAATCCTAATCCTTTTATTAATTTAAATTTAGAAATGGTGAATGTTAATGGTAATAATTTATCTACTAAAAATATCCAATTGGGAATTTGTGATGAAAGTGATATTGAATCTGATGAAAATACTGATTATTCATATAAAGAATTAGATTTAACTCAATTTATTTGTATGAAAAATTTAGATAATAATTTTTTTATTGAAGGAGTAAATAAATTTAAAAAATATTCATATATTAAATTAGTAATCGGTAAATGTTTAAATAATTGTAAAACAAAAGAAGAAATTTTTAATATTATACCTTTTTCTACATTATCTATTTTTTATTTTGATAAATCATTTAATTTTAGGAAATTTTCAAATTTTTCAAGTAATATAATCAGAAAATTTGATTTAACATTTAATTATAATTATACAAAATTAATTGAAGTTAGTTTAGGATTAACAAAAATATACACTGATGAAGGTTTTATGTTTGAAATATTTAAAAAAAAAGAATTACATAAAATAAAAAATATTGAAAAAATAATTTATGATAGAACAATTGATAATGATAATTTAATTAATATTAATTTTAAATTAGATTATATTAAGACTAATGTTTATAGAAAATATTATAAAATTCAAAATTGGGTTGCTGAACTTGGTGGTATTATTAGAGCAATGACTTTAATTGCTTCTATGATAAATTATTTTAATGATAGGGCTTCTTTTTATGAAATGTTAATTAATAAATTATTTGATGTTGATGATATTATTAAATATTTCCAATTTAATGATCTTTTTATAAGTAAACAATCAAAAAGAAGAAAAAGAGATTCTATTGTATTAAGAAATGCAAAAAAAGAAAAAGATTATTTTGAAAAGGGAGAAAGTAGATTTTTACATAATATTACTGAAAAAAAAATTTCACCACATCAAACAAATAATTTCTTGAAAAAACCAATAAATATAAAAAATTCAAGTGGAAATTTAGTTAAAGATGATACATTTGGATTAATATCAAATCCTATAAATTATAATATAACAAATAAAGATGATAAATCAAATCCAATACAAAATAATAATAATAATAATAATAAAAATAATAATAATAATAACAATATAATGAATACAAATTCATTAAATAATAATTGTGGAAGTATAAATAATAATATTATAAATACAAATTCATTACATGGAAATTATAATAATAATAATAATAATATTAGTATAATTAGTAGTAATAATGATGACGAAAGAGAAATTTTTATTGATAATTTAAAAAAAAATCCAAATATAAAAGAACATTTTGAAAAAGTTAGAAGTAATAGATTTACTTTATCTGGTTGTGAGGCATTAAAATTTTATTTTAAAAATGATAAAGAAAATCCAAAATATAATTCTTTTATTGGAGGAAGGGAATTATTAAGAGAGAGAACTGATTTAATTTATATTTTAAAAAAAAATTTAGAATTAGATAGATTTAAAAATTTAATTTTAAGAGATAATCAACTTGTTTTATTAAATTCTTTAACTAGATTTATGTTAGATCCTGAAAGAGTTAATTTAGTTGATTTTGAAACTTGTTCTTATGAAAAATTTATTGATTGTTATGATAATGTTGCAATGAATTCTAATATGATTGATTTGAAACTTGCAAAATGGGTTGAAACAAAATTTAAATTTGAACAACATTCCCCAAGTGCTTTATAAAAAAAGAAATTATTTTTCATTTTATAATTTAGTTTTAATAATAAAACTTTTAAAATTAAAGTAAATTATTTTAATAATTAAAAATAAAAAAAAAATATTTAATAGAGAATAGAAAAAGGAATTTTACAAAATTAAATTTTAATTTTAAAAAAAAATAAACAAAAATATATGAAAAAGGTAAATAATAATGAGACAAATAAAGTAAATAAAAATGAAGAAAATGATAATGATTTATCAGACTTTACAAATAAAGCAGTTTTTAAAGGTGCCTTAAATATAATAGAACAAGAAAATAAAGAGAATACTCAATATTCAATAAAAAAAAATCAAAATATAATGAATACACCACATAACTTATTACAAAATTTAATAAAACAAGAAAATACAAATAATAACATATCATTTCAAGCAAATAATTCAATATCAAGTTCAGGATTTGTATCATTTAGAAATAAAAAAGCAAGATTTGTTAATTTAAATAATACAAATAATACAGAAAATAATAAAATAGAAGAAGAAATTGATCCAAAATTAATAACACAATCAATTTTAATTAAATTAGCAACTTCTGGAAAACCGCATATTTCTAATTCTTCTTTTTCTAAAGAAGGACATTTAATTGAATCTACTAAAGAAAATGAAGTTGAAATTGAAGAAAAAGATTTAAAAGTTATTCATACTAATTCTTCTATTAATAGTAATGCTAGTCATGAAAGTAATGATAAAAATTATGAAGAAGAAGAAAATGATAAAAATGTTTTTTGGAATTTAAATAGTCATAAAGATAAAATTGTAAATGAAAAGTTTTTAAATAATTTTAATATAAATGATGATAGTTTTAGAAAAAAGAAAAAAGAAAAATATTTAAATTCAATTATTTGTACTTTATCTATGCTTGAGAAAGGAAAAGCTATTTTTGTTTCTCAAGATGATATGATTTTTGTTTTACCTTCTTTTTTTGTTCCTAAAAATTTAAAAATTGGTAATACTTATAAATTTAAAGTAAAAGAATATTTACAATATTCAAAAAAAAATGATGAAATACAAGAAATACAAAAAAAATATGCAAAATAGTATTATAAAATTACATTTTTTCTTTATGGTTTAATATTAATATATTTATATAATTTTAACAAATATAAATGAGATTTGAATTATTAAGGTTTAATTTAATTTATTAATTATGATTAATAATAATATTTAATCTGAATGAATGATTTTTCAAAAATAAATAACGACGAATATCAAGTGAAAAGCTTCATATCTAATTCAGGAAATAATGAAAAATTATTACAAGAAAATATAACATTAAAATCTGATATTTTAATATATAAAGATGATATAAATAGATTAACTGAAATGAATAAAAAATTAGAAAATGAATTAGAAAATTATAAAAGAAAAATTTTAGACTTGATAAAAGTCAATGAATCATATGAAAAAGAAATTTTAGATAAAAATAATCAAATTAATCAATTAAAAAGTTCAATAAATAATATATGTTTATTTGATAATTTTAATAACAATTTCCCAATTGGTAGTAGGTTAAGTTATAGAGAAAAAATAAATGATATTATTATAAATAATAAAATTTTGAATGAAGATAATTTAAAATTAATAACTGAAAATAAATATTTAAAGGAAAATATTTCAAATTTAATTAAAGAAAAGGAAGAATTAATTAATCAAATTAATTGTTTTAATAAAAGAGAAAATGAACAAATTAATTATTTAGATGTGAAATTAAAAAATTTTGAAGATAACTTAGATAATATTTCAAAAGAGAATAATAAATTAAAAATATCAAATGATAAATATTTAGGAGAAATAGATTTAATAAAAAATAAAAATGAACATTTAGAACAAAAATTATTAAAAAAGAAAAATAAATTAAATCAATTATTAACGAAATATAATATAATGGAAGACCAAAAAAGAGATCTTGATTTATTAAAAAGAAAAAATGAAGAAGAATAAGAAAATTGAAAATAAATATTCCAAGATTTAAAAACCAAAATCAATATTTACAAATCAAAATTAAATATAGAAGAAAATTAAAAATATATAAAAAATAAATTATTAATTTAAAAAACAATTATTTAATTATTTAAATAAAATAAGTAAAATTTGAAAATAAATTAATGTCTAATGATTATTCAAATTTTTCAAACTACACATTAAAAGACACAATAGGTGAAGGGAATTTTGGAAAAGTAAAATTAGCAATCTTTAATCCAACTGGTGAAGAATTTGCAATAAAAATATTAAATAAAAAGAAAATAAAAGAAAAAATGAACAATGTATTTTTTAATGAAAATGAAATAATAAAAAAATTTAATCACATAAACGTAATATATGTATATCAATTAATAGAATTACCAGAAGATTATTATATAATAATGGAATATTGTTCAAAAGGAGAATTATTTGATTATATAGTAAATAATAAGAGATTAACTGAAGATGAGGCTTCAATTTTTTTTTATCAATTAATAAATGGTTTAGAACATATTCATAATAAAGGAGTTGCTCATAGAGATTTAAAACCAGAAAATTTATTATTAACAAAAAATAAAATTTTAAAAATTATTGATTTTGGTTTATCACATATAATAACAAATAATTGTTTATTAAGTACTAAATGTGGAAGTCCTTCTTATGCTTCACCAGAAATTATTACTAGGAAATTTTATGATGGATTTAAAACTGATATTTGGTGTTGTGGGATTATTCTATATGCTATGTTATGTGGTTATTTACCTTTTGAAGGAGAAAATAATGATGAGTTATTTCAAAATATTTTAATTTGTAAACCTGAATTACCTAAGTTTATGAGTGATAAAGGAAAAAAATTAATTGTTAAGTTGTTAACACCTAATCCTGAAGAGAGAATTGATATTAAGAATATTAAGAAAGATGATTTTTATTTAAAAGGGAAGGAGTTAAGTAATATTGATTATGATACTATTGAAAAGAGTATTATTAATAATAGAAAAATTATAAAGAATCAAGATATTAAGAATAAAATTAAAAATTTTAAAAATAGTAATCATCATAATTGTATTAATAAATTTAATAAAAAAATACAAATTTTAAATAATCATTTTCATTTAAAAACAAATTCAAAAAAAAAAATAAGTAATATTTTACAAACTTATTCAATGTCTATTCATAATAGAAATTGTAGTGACAATAATAATAATAATTCAAAATCTAATAATACTAATTTAACAAATAAATATAATACTAGTAATAATATTAATATTTTAACTAGAAATAAAAAAAGAAATCATGTTTTTTCTACGACTTCAATTAAAAAAAGTAAAAATGAAATTAAAACATTAACTAAAGGTTTTTTTAGAGAATTTTCTCCAAAATATTCTTTAAAAGAATTAATTGAAATGAAAAAAAATAAAAAAAGTATTCCTTTTTTAAATAATTCAAATTTTGTTTATAATAATATTAATTTGAATATTAATCATTTTTATTGTAATGAAGTTAGTAAAAATAAAAATAAAAGTATAAAAACCACATTAGGACCATTTGAACATAAATTATATTTATCAAAAAAGAATAAAAATAAAAAATCTTCTTCAAATTCATCAAGAGTAAATAATAATAATAATACATCAAAAAGAAGTTATAATTTATTTTTAAGTAATTTAACTGCAAATTTAAAAATAACTCATAAAAAAAAATGTAGTACAAATGGGAGTGCAATAAGTAATATAAGTAATTATACAAATCCAAATTCATCAAATTATCATAGTAATAGTTCTTCTAGAGATGAGAAATATATATCAAAAACTACAAGAAGAGAATTATTGAATAAGTTTAAATTTATGAAACATCATTTTTAATATTTATTGCATTTTTTCCATTTATAAATATATTAACTTAATATATATTTTAATTTTATTTTAAATATTATTTTTTTATTTTTTAAGGAAAGATTAAAATAAGTTCATTTTATTTAAGTAATACCTGATATAAATTTATTATTTAAATAAATGAAATCAAATGATAATTCAAAATTTAGAAAATTATATTTGGATATGATAAAAGAATGTATTATATATTCATATATATTTTATAGTTAAAATTATTCCATGTAATGAAAAACAGTTTTTAAATAAAACTGATAATAATCTATTTAAAATAAAGAAAAATATCTTTTTTAATCATTCTGAAAATAAAAATAAAGATTTTTTTGGTAATATTAAAGAAAAAACTGTACAAAATCCATTATTATTAATTGAAGAATTTCAAAAAAAAAAGCAATTAGAATTTAATAAAAAAGGTACAAATTCAAATAGAACTTCATTTAAAACAATTAATCCTTCTTTCAAAAGAAGTGGTGAAAAAATTTCATTAAAAAAAAAAGATTTAAATAATGTTTTAAATTTAGGATTTGAGAGAAAAACTAAAAATCCAACTATATATGAAGGTTCTTCTTTTTTAAGTCCTTCTAATAATAAAATTATAAGTGAATTAGATGTAATTAAATGGAGACATAATTTAAATACAAATGTAAAAAACAATAAAAAATAATTAAAAAATTATTATAAAAATCAAAATATAATAAAAATAATATTTTAATATTTAAAAATATTTTATTATAAAAAAAGTTAATACTGTGAGTTATTTATTGATAATAATATATTAATAATATGGATGAAATTTTTATTAATTTAATAAAAAGTTTATTAAATCATAATTTGTTGAAATATAACCAAAAAAAATTTAAACAACCTAAATATTTAAAAGGATAATTATTTCAATTAAATAAAAAGTAAAAATTTAATCAAATAACTAATTAAAAAGTTAAAAAAAAAAAAATTATTAAATCAAAATAAATTTCCATTAAAAATCCTAATATTTATATTCAGTTTAAAAGAATAATAATAATATTATATACTAAAATATTCACCTTCTTTATAAAAAATATATAAAAAAGAAAAACAATAAAATTTTATATAATTGTCTTTACTGGTACTCTTTTAGCTATTAAAATTTTTGAATTTTTATTAGAATTAAATAAACCTTTACCAATATTATTAGATAATGGTCTTGGCTTGTAAATTTTATTACAAGAAGAATCCTTTGTATTAAATCTATTATAAATACAATTTTTTAAAGGTTGACCTAATATTTTCATGATTTCAGAATAAGTTTCATTTTCAGATGAATCTCTTGTTGAATCAATAAATATTTGAATTGATTTTTCCATTTCAATTATAATATTTATTGATTCTGTTTTAAAATCATCTTCCATGTTATAATTTATACTAGGTAAAAATTCATTTTCCAGAGAATATTCATCTGTAAAATTTTCGAGTTTTTCTTTAATATTTGATAAATTTTGGGTAAATGTTGAAAATGAACTATAATCTTCATTCATATGATATTATTAATCTTAAATATTAAAGTAAAAATAAAAATTAGAAGGAATATTAAATATTGTTATTGAATATTAAAAATAATAAAAAAATCTTAATTTTTATATATTTTTTTACCATTTTTGAAAAAAATAAATTTTTTTTAATAATAAAACATAATATTAAATTTTTTTATTTTTTAGAATAATAATTTCCAATTAAAAAAGTTGATTTTGAAATTTTTTTGTCATCATTTGTTCTATTTAAAAGTGAAGTAAATCTTTTTAATTCTTTTACAAAATAATTATCTGAATAATATTTACTATTATTATTTCTAAAGGTTAATGGTGTATTTTCATAATTTTTAGTGAATGAAACTAAATCACTAATTTCATTTTTTTTATCATTATAATAATTTATATTTATATAATTTTTTTCTTGATTAATCCATCTATCTACACTATTTATCTTAGTATATTTTTCTTGATTTTTATTATTTTTATAAAATATATTATTTGGCTCAGTTGTTGATATTGTATTATAAAATTTTGAATTATATTTAAATAGTTTTAATGGTTGTTCTTTTTCTTTTTTTTTAGGATATAAATCATATTTATATTTTTGAAAAGGTGTTTTAAAATTATTATTATTATATTTATTTTTATCTATTTTAACAGTTTTATTAATATTATTCTCTTGATAATCATTTATTAAATTTTCATCTGATTCAATCTTTGGGTATGCATATACTGGTTTTCTTAAAGATTGTTTTTGAAGGGAATATATTTTATCATATAACATTGAAATCTTATAATCAAATTTTTTTATTTTTTGTTGATTTTTATATAATGCATTCAAATTGTTAGAATTATTATTATTTCTATATGATTTACTTTTTTTTTCTTCTTTAATTCTTTGTTTTTTAATTTCATCATTTTGATTACTTTTTTTATCATATAATATATCATAAATTTCTTTATAACGTTCTTTAATTTGATTTTTGTTATTTAATGATATATTTGTTCTATTTTGACTATTCATATTATTTAAATCTTTTATTTGATTTATTTTAATTTTTTTATAATCATCCATTAATAACATTAAATTAATAAATAAATAATTTAAATTTAAATATGAATTTTTTTGACCTTAAAACACCCAAAAAAAAAGAATGTTCAAATTGTTTATTAAATAAAAAATATATAAAATGTTCAAATTGTTCAAAATATATATCATCAAATAAAAAATTACTTCATGATAGATTTTGTAAAATAAACATGAAAAAATGTATAAAATGTGATGAAGCAATTCCAATAGAAGAATATAAAGAACATTTAAAAAATCATAATAAACAAAAAGAAAAAAGTTCAATTAAAAAAAAAAAAACTTCTTCTAAAAAATTAATACCATGTAAATATTGTGGTTTATTTTTAAATCAATTAGAATTAAATGAACATCAATATTTTTGTGGTTGTAAAACAGAAGAATGTAAATTCTGTGGTGAATATGTTATAAGGAAAAATTTAGAAAACCATTACAAAAAAATTTGTGAATTTTTTAATAGAAATAATAGTACTGAAAAATCAAAAATTCATAATTTAACAAAATCTCAAAATAATTGTTCTTCAAATAAAAATAAATCAAGTGCAATAAGAAATAGAATGTTAAGTTTAGATAAAGAAATTGAAAGAAAAGCAAAATTAACTAAATCAAGAAGTAGAAATAAAAATAATATTAGTAAAAGTAAAGATAAAAATAAAAAAAATAATGATTTATTTCCTGAAGAAAATATTTCTAAAAATTTATTGTTTTTTTTAAACTTTGATGGAAATAATAAAATATTAAAAAATAAAAGAAAAAGAGAAATTTATAGTGAAGATGAAGAAGATTATGAAGAATAAGTAAATTTAATAACATTTTTTAATATATAATCTTTGATAGAAATAATATTAAAATATATTATTTTTAATTCATTAATATTTATTTTAATAATTCCATAGTCATTTTAAGAAAATCAGATGCTGAAGGGCCATTTAATTTATTAATTGGTTCCTCATTTTGATTTTCATTTAAATGATTTAAATTAGTATCATTATTTTTATTTTTTTCATCTTTTTCTTTTTTCTTTTGAATATTATCATTAATAATTCTAGAAAAAGCCTTATTTATAAATTCAGCATTCATTCCTCCTTGTTTATCTATTGCTTTATATTCTTCTTCTAACATTAATTTTTCATCAATTTCACTTTCTTCACTTTCATTATTTTTATTATTTTCATTTTCATTAATTTTATTATCTTCATTTTCATTATTTTCATCATTTAATTTTTTATTATCATCATTTTCTTCTTTTAAATAATAATCAAATAAAACTTTAACAAGTAAATAATAACTACTTAAACATTCTGGAATAATTTCTTCTATATTTGAAGTATATCTTGCTTTTGGATCTTTTTTTTTAAACATATGATATAAAGAATATTTTAAAGGATATTTTGGATTTTGTTTTATTTTTAAACTTCTCATTAATCTATCTACATCTTTTATTATTGATTTATTTTCAAATGTATTTAAATTAATTTCTCTTACTAATTTTTCCATTGTATCAAAACATCTTAAAATCCTATTTATACTTTCTTTATCTTTATGTGATATTATTTTTTTTATTGATATTTCTATTTCTTTAAAATCTAATGGTAATCTTATTAAGTCAATATGTTGTTTTCTTTCTTTAAAAATTTTTATTATATATTTAAATAAATTTCTTTTTTCATTGTTTTCAACTTTTATTTTTTTTTTATTCCTTTTTTTTTCAATTCTTTTCATTATTTTCTCTGATTTACCTCTATGTTTCTTATTTATTTGCTTTTCTTGAAATATATCATTTCTATTATTTTGATTTTTTTTCCCCATTTTAAGGAAT
Organism: Isotricha sp. YL-2021a; assembly: GCA_023806865.1. Classification (NCBI taxonomy): domain Eukaryota; phylum Ciliophora; class Litostomatea; order Vestibuliferida; family Isotrichidae; genus Isotricha; species Isotricha sp. YL-2021a. Next base: position 1,536 of record JAJJLH010002192.1, on the reverse strand, counting down.
AAAAAAAATTAAAAATTGTATAAAAAGTATTTAAATATTTAAATTATCAATAATATAGATATATTTATATTTTTTAAGATTTTTTTCTAGGATTTAAAGAAATTTATAACTTGATTATTATAAAATCGAATATAAAAACTTAAATATCCCTAAGGAATAAATATTCATATAACAATAATAATTATATATCAAAAGTCAATAACAATTATACTAAAAAAATTAGTAATAATTAAAATAATAAACAAAATTTCTTTTTACAACAAGTATTTTTATTAAGAAGAGTTTCATTATTATTTTGTTCATATTCATTATAAGTCATTTTTAAATTGCAATCTTTATATGATTCAACTAAAACAACTGAAATAAAAGGATTATTAAATATTACTTTTTTGTTTTTTGAAGGTGTTTGATTAATAGTTTTATTTATTGATGATTTACTTATTCTTTTATTTTCATTTTTTAATTTATCAAATTGTATTAATTTTGCCTCTGCATTAAAAAAATTACATGAAATATTATGACTTTCTTGATTGTTTGTTGTATCTTCATCTTTAATTAAATCAGGGGAAAATAAATGATTTTTATATATTTGTGTTATTAGTTCTTCATTTTTTGATATTGCTGGTTCTGATGAATTATCTAGCATTATTTTATTTTTCCTTTTATTTATAAATTACTTAATTTAATTTTAATTATTGTCTTTTTTTTTATATTATCAAAAAAAATAAATATTTAAAAATTTAAAATGTTTGTGATGATTATAATATTTTTTGGGAATAAATAATTTATTTTAAAGAAAAAAAAATTCAATAAATGATTCAAAATATAATAACAATCAGTACTGAAAAAATTATATCATTAAAAAAAATAATAAATTTAAATTTAATAATTGAAAATAATTAAAATAATATAATAGTATGAATAATAAAAAAATAGATTTATAAACTAGAAAAAAATATTAATAAAATTCTCATATTTAATTTTACTTTTATATGAAATTTCCCAAAAAGAAAATTAACATTAGGAATTTAAATTAAATGAATTTAAACTATAATTATTTGCTTTTTTTTTAATTTAATGAATTATTATCACTATTCTTTTTTTTTCATATTAAAAAAAAATTTTTAAATTTTTCTATAATAATTTATATTTTTTATTATTACTTTTATAACAACTTTCTTTTTAATAATATTTTTTATCATAAATTTTATCATTTGGGAAAGTTAAAGAGTTTTATAATAGTAATTTCTATATAACAAATATTTATATTATTATATAAAAATAATAAACATCAGACAACAATCTATTAAAAAGTTTTTTTTTGAATTATTAAGGAAAAAGTTTCTTTAAATTCAATTATAAAAATACAGGAAAAAGATTTCATTAATTTAACTAGTAAAATAATATATTAATAATGATGGTAATTTATTAAAAAAAAAAAGAAATGATTATCAATATATTTAAAAGACTTAATTGTAATTAATTTAGGAAAAAACTAATTTTTTTATAAAATTATAACCAATATTTTTTCTAAAA
>JAJJLH010002191.1:0-36817 GCA_023806865.1 Isotricha sp. YL-2021a | reverse complement strand
CAAATTTTTGATTAGGTCCAATAGGAATAAATTCTCCATTAGGTCCAAAAGTCCCATATTCTCCCTTAGGTCCAAAAGGTCCAAATTTTCCATGAGGTCCGTAAGGCCCGTTTGGTCCATAAGGTCCATATTGTCCATCTGGTCTTTTTCCAAATAATCCTCCTAAATTCATTATTGTGTTTTTTAATTTATTCATTGCATCTCTTCTTTCTTCTAATTCTTTTTTTGCTTTTCTAGTTCTAAATAAATTTTGTATTTTTGTTGCTGCATTATTTATTTTATCTTTTATATCTTTTACTCTTTTATTCCAATCTAATAAATATTTTCTTAAATTAAGTTCTTTTTCTTTTAAATCTTTCTTATCAAAAGTTGATTTTAATGATTTAGTAATATCTTCATTTTTTATAACACCTTGAGTATGTTTAACAACTCTTTTAAAATATACTTTAATAAGAGTATTTCTGAGATTTCTAATTTTAATTAAATCATTTAATCTTCTTCCTATTTTCTTCCTTGCTAATTTAGTAAAGAATTTTAATATTTTATTCCTTAAAACTCTAAATAATCTTGGAACAACAAATTCTTGAATTATCATTGATGAATCATTACATTTTCCTAATTGATTTCTTAATTGCCATTTTCTAAAAGTACTTCTTAATATTTCAATCATATTATTATTATTTTTATTAAAAATTGAAAGAAGAATGAAATTTAATTTTTTCATAGTTAATTCTTTTTTCAAAGCTAAAGATTTTCTAACAAAATTTTGAAGTACTCTTACTTTTAATAAAAATTGATCTTTATTATCTTTCCATTTTATTAAATATTTTCTTAAAATATCTTTTCCTCCTATTTTTGATATATTTTTAATAACATGTGATAAAACTTGTCTTTTTATTGTATCTTGGGCAAAATCTATAAGACTATTCCTTTTATTATTTAAAATATCCTTATCTACACCTTGGATTTTTCCTAAAGCTTTTCTTAATTGAGTTCTTGATTTATTTATATCATGTAATGAATCTGCTATTAATCTTAATAAATATTTAATTATTAATTTTTTAATTTTATCATAATTTACTTGTTTTACTTCTTGTTTCTTTTTATTTGTTTTATGTAAGAATTTTTGAATTTTTTTAGCTTCATTATTTAATGTTATTCTTCTTGCGTTTGCAAACCATTTCTTTAATGTTCTTCTTATTCTATCATCTTTATTATCAGATTTTTTAATAACAAATGTTTTCAAATTATTATCTTTCTTTTGTTTTGTTATAACCTTTTTAATTATTGTTTTTTGATGAACATGATTTTTAAGAAAATCTTGAATTGTTTTAACATTTTGATCTCTTTTATCTATTGAATATATTTTCCATCTTTTTAAGTAAATAGGTAAATAATATTTTTTTTGAGTATTTTTAACTTTTGGATATACTTTCCTTAATTTAGTTACTTTTTCTTGAGGAATTGAATTTTTCATTAATTTATCAAGTGATTTTGATAATATAATTTTTGTTAATATTTTAAATAAATCATCAAAATTCTTTGTATCTTTATCTGTTTTTGTTATATGTTTAAGATTTTTGATTATCATTTTTAATAATAATTTTTTGAATAAATCTTTAATTTTAGTATTCTCTTTTGTAATTTGAATATTAGTTACAACTTTTATTTTCAAAAACTTTTGGATTTTCTTTAAATTTTTATCAATTGTTCTTCTTTTAGCATGAATAAGCCATTTTATTAAATAAGATCTCAATAAATCATTTGTATTATGATCTTTTCTATTATATAAATTTTTTAAATTATTCAATGATTTATGATATTTATTTTTATTTTTCCTTGTTCTCATTCCTCTTAAAACACTTTGAATTCTTCTTGCAGCATCATTCTTTTTTAATCCTGGTATTAAATTTTTCCATTTATTAATTGCATCTTTTAATCTTTTTTTATCAGGTTCATCATTTTTCCTTATTATCTTTTTTAATATATCATATTTTGGTTTATTTTTTCCTTCATCTGTAAATCTATAGAATACCTTTTTAATAATATATAATCTTATTAATTTTGTAAATTTTTCATAATTTAAATTCTTCTTTTTAACTTTTTTAACTATATGTTTCAAGAATTTTATTATAATATTTGTTTTTTCCTTTGCTATTTTTTTTTTAACAATTCTATACCATTTAATGAAATTCTTTCTTAAATAATCAGGTTGATCTAATTTTTCAAATCTTTTTTTAAGTACTTCATTTCTATTATTAATCTTAACAATTTTCTTTGGTTTAATTCTCCTAAAGAAATTAATAATTCTTTGTGCCATTTTATTTTTAGCATTATAAATTTCCCTAAAAACACTAGGTAAATTTTTAAAAGGATTTAAATAAGGTAACTTAAAATTTTTTTTTATTTTCTTAATAACATCAGGATTTTTTAATAAATCATCAACTAACTTATTGATAACTTTACTAGTTCTCCTAACAGCTCTGGTATTATCATATAATCTATCTTTCCATCTAAGTAAATAATTCCTTAAAACATTATTATTAGCTCTAGGTGCAAATCTAGTAATAACTTTATTTAAAATTTTAGGAGCACCAACAGTTTTTTTTCTTTCTTTAATTTCTTTAAATATAACATCATTATGTGGTTTTTTTAATGTATTATGTAATTTATCAACACCATCTCTTATATCTTCTACTTTTTTATATGTTTCTGGTTCTGTTGGTATTACTCTTATTCTCCATTTTAATAATACTTCTCTTAATCTATTTAATGCTTTTTCTTTATCTTTCCAATCTTGATGTTTTGCTACATTTACTAATAATGATGTTTTTATTTTCTTTTCTTTTTCATTGTCTAAAGCTTTTTTCCTCCATCTATTTATATATTTACTTAAATCTGTTTTTTTTCTTGTTCTGAATAAATGCTTTAATAATGTTGTTAATCTTTTATTATTTTCTGTTTTTTTAGTTTTTATTTTTTCTATTTGAACTATCTTTGTTCTGAATGTTTCAAATACTGGTTGAGTAATTACTTTTCTTAATAAATCCATTGCTCTTTTTGCATCTTCTAAATCATGTTTTAATTTTCTTATTGCATCTTTCCATTTATTTAATCCTTTTCTTATAGTATTTTTTGATATATTATCATAAACATTTTTAATTAATTTCATATATATAATTTTTTGAATATATTTATTTTTATCATTTCTTGTTTTATCTCTCCAAATATCAAAATATTTCTTTAAAGGCTTTTTTGTCACTCTAAATAAAGGACCAATAAAAACTTTCTTAAAAATATTATTTTTATGTTCTTTAACTTCTTCTTCTTTTTCAATTTTCTTTTGACTTTTAATATTCCTTCTCCATCTATTTAAATAATCCATTAAGAATATTTTCCTTAAAGCAATAATTCTAGCAGAACCAACATCACCTTTCATTAAAGCTTGAGTAACAGTAATTCCACTTTTCATATCAACTGGTTTTTTTGAATGAGTTCTTTTTAATCTTTTAAATGGTTCTCTAGTAAAAATTTTAATTAGATTTTTAATACCATGTACTAAAGGTGTTGTTGTTCCTTTTGTTTTTATATTACCTCTCCATTTATATAAAGCTCTTATTAATTTTTCTTTATCTTTTTTATTAAACATATTTTTTAAATAATTTTTCCTTACTTCATTATTTGTTGTATTTGTTTTATTTTCTAATGATTTTTTATTCCATCTTAATAAATAACGTAATAAATGCATTAATTCATATCTTCTTCTATATGGAAGTAAATTTTTAAATTCTTTTTTCTTTGAAACAATAATATCTTTTCCTTTATTATTATATAAAAAGATTTTTCCATTTTTTAATATATTTGCTTTTAAAAGATGTTTAATAGCATCTTTAATATTTTCATTATAAACTTTATCAATTTTACCTAAATGCTTTAACCAATTTCTAATTGCTTTTCTTAAAATATAATCTTTATCACTTTTCAAATGAACTCTTTTTAAAACTTTTATAAGTAATGCAGCAATATTTTTACTATTTCCTTTTAAAGTATGTTCAGTTACTTTTGTAATTATTTCTTTTTCTTTTGTATTCATTAACCATTTATGAATTGTTCTTTCTAATATTAATTTTCTATTATTTAAATCTTTTTTATTTAAAATTGATCGTAAATAATATTTAATTTTTACATCATAAATTTGATTTTTTAATACTTTTTCTTTCCATTTATTTAAATAAGTTCTTAATAAATTAGTATCTTTATTATAATAATTATCCATCATTCTCTTAAGTACTTTATTAAAATATCTAGGAACTGGTTTTGATGATTTTAGATTATCAATAAATTCCTTTCCATAAGTTTTTGTAGATGATCTTGAAAATGTTTTTGATAAATCATCTAATCCTTTTACTTTTTTATATGTTTCTTCTTCAGCTTTTTTTGGAATAGTTCTATGTTTCCATTTATTCAATTTCTTTAATAAAATTCTTTTTCTTAACTTATCAAAAAATTTAAATAAAATTTTTGTAGTCAAATTTTTAATATTTTCATTATCAAATTTTATTCCTGATTTATGGCCCCATCTACTTAAATATTTCCTTAAAAGAAATTTATTATATCTATCAATAACTTTATATAATTTTTTAATACCATCATCTAATTGTTCATCTCTCATTTTATCAGAAATAGCATTTAATGGATAAGGATAAGTTAATCTTAAAACTGCATTATCTAAAATATCTGCACCAATTAAATATTCTCTTGGTATTCCTTTAACTAATGAATCACGTTCTATTATTCTTTCTTGAACTATTATTTTTTCAATTACATCAGTTTTTGGATTTTTATTTATTATTTTATTAAAAGCATCTTTTAAAGCTAATTTATTCTTTTTAATAATTTCATTTGTTAATTTTTCTACTGAAATTCTTCTTTTTATATTTTTCATATTTGTTGAATCAGATTTTCTTATCCAACGGTCTAAATATCTTTTTAATAATGTTTTATCATGTTTTTTATGTAATATAAGACTTTTTAATGTTTTATCTCTTGCTGTTGATCTTAAATATTGAAGTAATTTTGTTTTTAAATTCTTTAATGCATTTCTTTTTGATAATTTATTTAACCCATCTAAAATTTTACCTATATCTATAAATTTTAATTTTTGTCTATTTGCTATATCAGCATGAGTTGATGTTCTCATTAATTTTGTAATTAATAACCATTTTTCAAAATGTTGCCTTAATATATTTTTTCTTTGTTCAGCATTATTTCTAATATCAAATAATTGTCTTCCTTTTATATTCTTAATTTGAGAATTTTTAATAAATTCAACCCATTTATCTAAATAAGGTTTTAATCTTGATATATTATTTTTATCATTTCTTAATATTAAATTCTTTAATATATTTTTTGTATTTCTTTGTTCTTCAGTTAATAAATTAAACACATATGGTCTTACATGTTTAACTAAAACTTTTTGAATAATTTGACAAAAGCTTTGATACATAAAACTCAAATATAAAATATCATACATATATTTTCTAACCCATCTTCCTCTCCAAAAAGATTGAATTTTAATAATCATATTTAATCTCTCATTATAAATTTCTTTTAATTCTCTCCACCAAGCTTGAATTAATTTTGCAGCTTTTTCTCTAAATTTAGGATTTGTATTAATATAACTTTTTCCTCTTGTTCTTCCTACTGGTCTTGCTGGTTTAATTACGATTCCTCCTTTTTTTCTTTTTTCTTGAGCTAAATCAACAACACCTCCTTTATCAAATCTCATTCTTCTTAAAATAATTCTATCTTCAGTATTAGGTCCTTTACTTGATAACATAGCAAGTGATAAATATAAAAATTTATGTTCTGGACTTCTATTAATTGTCATACGTTTTTTTTGTAATGTACTTCTATTTAATGTATGTCTATCAAATGTTTTTCTTGTATCATCAAATGAACGACTATTATTTATATCACTTCTATCAGGTGAACTATCAACTCTTTTTGATAAGAGAATATTACTTAATCTATTCATTCTTTGTAATACACGATATCTTCCTTTGAAAACATCATCATCAGCACCAGGAATAGTAACTTGATTTTCATTAATTAAAGTACCTTCTTTAGTTTTTTTAGGATCATATACTTTAGTAAATCTTTTAACAATTTTTTTAACATCACCCATAGTCATATTATTATATGTAGCATTATTATATCTAATTTCAGAGCTTTTACCAATCCTTTCATTATTTAAAGAATTTCTAGAACCAAGCATTTCATTCATATTCATATTCCCCATATCATTACTATATCTAACATACCTCCTTCCAGAATTACCCATCATATTCATATTATTCATTTGAACTTGAGGTTCATATGATTTTTCTCCACTAGAATTAATATCATCTATATTATTTTGATTAGGACTAAATCTATTAAGCATAGGATCTCTTCCTTGTCTAGGATTCATAGTACCATAATTCATCCCATCCATACTACCTTGAGGAGAATGTTTATTCTGACCACCCATACTAGAAATAATAACATTAGAATCATTACTCCCCATTTGATAAGGTGGTTCAGATCCTTGAAATATACCAGAATACTGCATAGGTTGTTCAATAGCAATATTACCTTGTTCAATATTTGTATAAGTTTGATAAACACCACCACGAGGACTTCTTCTTACATTAGCAGTTCTAATATTATATTCAGCTTGTTCTCTAGAATCACCTACATTAATTGTTTTTGGTGAACATTCCATTCTTTCTTCACTTGAACTTCTTGGTATTGAAACATATAAACTTTTAATAGGTTGTTCTCCTATTATTTGTGCTGTATCTGTTCTTTCTCGAAGATCCATTTTTACTGTTGAAATAATGGATTTTCCTAAACCATCTAAAGGACTTGGATTTCTATTTGTTGATTGACGACCTTGTGTTACTGGAGACATTATTGTATTTATATTTGGATCCATGTAATACATTTCACTATTTGAATCTGTTGTGTCTCCGTGTGTTTGAAAACGAAAATTACTTCGTTCTGAACGGGAAAAGTTTGGGTTGTTCATTTTTTAATTTATTATATTTTTTATTTTTTGGTTTTATTATAATAGATCTATAGATATTTATTTATTTATGAGAAATAATTAATTTTTTTTTTTGGTTTTTGATTTTGGTATTTTGATTTTTATTTTTTTTATTAGGGCAATTTTATTTTTTAGGTTTATATTTTTTATGTTTTTTTGGTATATTGAATTTGAGTTTTATATTTCTAGAAGTTATTTATTTAATTAATCTTTAAATTAGATTAATAATATTATTTAAGAGGATTAGGGAAAAATAATTTATATTTTTAAGAGGTTATACATCTTTTCTTTTATTGAATAAATTTATAAATTATTATTTTTTAAATGATAAGTTACAAATTCTGTTAAAAATAAATTGGAATTAGATTAATATGATTATTCGTTACTTTCAACTATTTCATTTTTTTATTTTTATATTTGATTAAATAATAAATAATATAAAAATATTAAAAAATTATTAATTTATTAATTAATATTTCAAATAAATTAAACTTAAATAGTAATTCAATAAAACAAACTAAAATATTAAAAACTTTAAATTTATTTTATTACATTTTAAAATATAAATTTTTTTATTATTTCTTAAAACCATCTTGTTGTTGATACATATTTGAAAACATCATTTGAGGATTCATCATATAATTATTCATCATCATTGGATTCATATAATAGTAATTTGATTGTGGAATATTATTATTAATTGGAATATTTAAAACTGAACTTACTCTTTCTGTACAAATTTTATAAACTTTTTGTTTAAATTCTTCTGGAAATGTTAAAATATGATTTACTATATTATTTGTTTTATTTATATTTTTCCAATATTCTTTTAGTGAATTTATTTGATTTTGTGTTTGTTGATTTATATTTTTTGTTGATGAAATATCTGAATTTAATTTTGAGAGAAGCAATTCTGAATTTTCTTTCATTTCTTTTATTCTTGAAATATTGTCTTTTAATTGAGAAATTTGATTTTGTAAATCTATATTTTCTTTTGTGACTACATCTTTTTGTTTTTTTAATTTTAAATTTTTAGAATTTATAATATATGAATTTTTATATGATAATAATTTGTGTTCTAATAATTTATTTTCCCAAAAATTTCTCTCTTCTTCTAATTCTAATAATGAATTGATTGATTCACTCATTAAATAAAATTTAAAAAAAAAATTTAATTATTTTTGAGTTTTGGATAATATAAAATTAATATTTAAAAAAAAATAAATAATTATAAAAAAATTACCATTTTTTAATATTTAAAAAAATTAATAAAATAATAAAAACCAACTAAATTCATTTATAAAAAATGATTTTTATACTTTAAACTTCTTCAGGATAATGAATACAAAGATTTAATTTTTCCTTTGGATTATATGCCCCAATAAATTTAGAAGAATTATCTAAAATATGATGTTTTTTAACTAACCATTCTAAACTTGACATATTTCCATAATTATCAAAAACCATTTCATCTTTAAAAACTTGTTCATCTTCTTTTCCAGTAAAAATATTTTCTTTAAGTACATACATAGTATGAATTGTTTCTCTTTGTATTTTTTTTTGTTCTTTTAAAATTTTTAATTTTTCATCATATGGATTTTCATTATATGGATCTGGTTTATTTAATATTCTATCTTGAAATAAAATTGTTTTAAAACAATCTCTAAATTCTTCTTTAACTGTATTTGGTATTGTTTCTAATTTATCTATATATTGTTCTTCTAATGTTTCTCCTTCTGTTGTTAATTTTTTTGGTTCTAATCTTTTTTTTTTCTTTTTTAATAATTTTTCTGCTAATTTTAATAATACTCTTTCACTATCTTTTTTAATTTCTTTATTTTCTTCATTTATTCTATTTATTATTGAGTCTTTTATTACTTTTGTATCATTTAATAATTTATATATGTTTTCTTTTATATTTTGAGTATGATTTTTTATACTTATTGAATTATTTTTTTTCTTTTTTAAACTATTACTAAATTTATAAAAATTACTTTTATTATTTGATATACTTTCACAAGTTGTTGGTCTCATTGAAGAAACTCTAAAAGTATTTGATTTATTTGATTCAGAGTCCATAGTTTTAAAATTCGTTGATGAATTTATTGTGTTTATTGTTTTAAAATCTTTTTTTTTATTTTTATCTTCTATTTCAAAAAATAAATCTTCAAAAGTATTTGAATAAAATCCTTCATTATTATTATTATTATTATTTCTACTTTTAAAACCATTTGGTTTAAATGATTTTAAATACATTGTTGTTTTACCTAATTTTCTTTTTTCTCCGCAAAATTCTGTGCTTGGTGTAAATAATTTATTTTCTTTTTCTCTTTGAAAATAATAACTTGGTTTATCTACAATACTTTCTATTACTGTTGTTAAATCTATTATTTTTCCATCTTCTTTTATTTTATTTAATTTTAAATAATTATTTATTTTTTTTAAATCACCTTTCATTGATGAAAAATCTATATCTTCTAAATCATCACTTTTATGTTTTTGTAATTTTGGTTTTACTATTTGATTTTCATATTCTTCAGGATAAATTAATAAAGCATCATTTAATTTTATTAATCTATTTATTCTCATATTAATATGTAATATTTTATTTGATAATATTCTTAATTCATAAGTTTCTCTTGTCATTACTAAAACTTTTCTTAATTTTCTTCTTTCTTTTACTAAATTTTGAATTTCTATATTTCTTCTTTTTATTAATAGTTGAATTTCAGCTTCTTTTTGTTTTTCTTCAATTTGTCTTAATATATTGAATCTTGGATTTTGATTTATATCTTTTAATATTATTGATTGTCTTTTATGAATTTTAAATGGTGATGCACTTTTTATTCTTTTATTTAATGGAGATGAAATAATTGATGTACTTTTTAAATTTTTAACTTTATTATCTTCTTTTTTCTTTTTTTTTTTTTTTTCAGGAGATGATATTATTTTTTTAGTTTTAATAGGAGTTTTATATATTTCATTTAAAGCAGTACTATTTATTTGAATCATTGAATTCCTTTTCATATTTTAATTTGTTTTATATAAATATATAATATTTTAATAATTTACTAATTTATATTTAATAATAATTTTTACAAAAAAAATACACTTTTAATAATTATTATTTATTCTCACCAACAGAAGAATAAATTTCAAAAGCCTTACCAGCATTATCATTACTTTTTTTCTTATTTTCCAAAATATCTTCTTTAGCATATTTTTTAATCCATTCATGTTCCAAAGTTTTTTCAATAGTCATTCTTTCAGAACCTTTTTTCTTCAAAAGTTTCTTAACAAAATCTTTAGCATCATCAGAAATTCCATTCCATAAAGAATCACTATAATCAGGTTCACAAAAAACAGCTTTTCTAGCAATTTCTCTATCAATTTTATCATGAAAAGGTAATCTTCCAGTTAACATAACATAAGTCATAACACCTATACTCCATAAATCAACTTGTTTAGTATAAGGTTCATCTAATAAAATTTCAGGAGCACAATAAGTTAAAGTACCATAAGGTTCTTTACAAGTTTCATTAGGTCCTATAATTTTACTTAAACCAAAATCTAATAATCGAATATCTGAATTTTCATTTTTTGATGTCATTAAAACATTTTCTGGTTTTATATCTCTATGACATATTCCATATTGATGAATATAATATATTGCTGCACATATTTTATGCATTATTATACTTGCTCTTTCTTCATTTAATTTAAATTGATGACGTTCGAGATAAGAAAATAAATCTCCTCCTGAACAATATTCCATTATTATATAAAAGTAATCCACATTTTCAAATATTTCATATAGTTTTATTATGTTTGGATGTTGACATATTTTTAATATTTCAATTTCTGTTCTTACTAATTCAAGATCTGATATATTCATTTGTCTTTTATTCATTATTTTTATTGCTACTTTTTGATTTGTTTTTTTATTAATTCCTAATTTGACTAAACCAAATTTACCATTTCCTAATTTTTGTTTTACTTCATATATATCTAATAAATTTGTATATCCTGTTGCAATTTTTAATTTATCTAACCAAATATCATAATCCCTTTTATTATCAACATAATAATATCTTGTTTTAATTGGATATACTATACTAAAAGAATAAAATGTATTTTCATTTATTATAAGAGGTTTTTCTTCTTGTAAAAATAAACCACTTAAATTATGCATTCCTCTATGTACTTTATCATCTATATTTTTAAAATAATATAAATCTTTATGTATTAATTTAAAATATAATTTTTTTAATTTTCCATCTACATTTTTATATAAGAAACCCTCAAATGTTGTAACATCTTCATCTTCTTCTTCTTCTGATTCATTATCTGAGTCTTCATCAAATTTAATTAAATCAGATGGTAATTTTTGAATTTTTGATTTTTCTAAACTTTTATTAGAAGTTTTATTTAAATTATTACTATTTTCATCTGTTTCAGATTCACTATCAGATTGTATTGTTTTTGATTTTGGCAAAAAAGAATAAAATAAATTTTTTTTTGTTTGTTTAAAAGCTGGCATTAATATAAAAAGACTTTCTGCGAATTTAGAAGGACATTCTTTTTTAGTTATTGTTCTTTTTATATTTTTGTTTATATTAATTTCATTTTTTTCATCCAAAAATTTATTTTTAGTAATTTTTGAATGAAGCATTTTATAAATATTTTGATTTATTTCTTTTATTGTCATTCCCTTTTTTTTTTGTCTTGTTCCTTGATGAGGTGAAAAAAACCTTCTTTCAAAATTAGTTTTATCATGAATTACAGTACCAATTTTTCTTTTTGGATTTCTTGAAAAATAATTATATGGTGAAAATGTAGGATTAATTATAGGACTTTTTATCATTTTATTTTCTGGACTTCTTAAAGGAGTTTTTTTTTCATTTAAATTTTCATAATTTCTCAAATTTGCTTTTGTAAAAGGTTTTTTTTGATATAAAAATAAAAGTAACATTAAATAAATATCACTATTAACATTTTCAATAACATAAATAAATTTTTCATAATCTAAAAAATCACTTTTTTCATCTTTAAAACATAATTCAATAATATTAAATAAATCTTCTTGACTTTTAACTCTTGTTTTATAAGTTATATGAAATTCATCAGTTATTTGATCTTCTTTTAAAGAAACATAAGATAAAACAGTTCTAATATCTTCTTTAGAAATTTTATTATCATTATCAAAATCATAAAAATCAAAAATAAATTTTGAATTTTTTTCAAAGTCTTCATAAAATAAAGTAACCATTCCATTTATAAATTCATTAATATCAATAAATTGATTCTTATTTGTATCAAAATTACTAAATAATCTATCTGATAAAATTCCAGGAAGATCATAATACTGAATAAATATTATTTTATTTAAACCTAATGGATTTTGTTTTTGTTCATTATCTTTTGGTAACATTCTTTGATATAAGTCAATATAAACATCTTTTAAATATGTAGTAAAAGCTTCTAAGTCAGATACTTTAAAATTTTTTGTTATTGATTCTAAATCTATTTTATCATCTTTTACATTTTCTATTGTTTTAAAATTTGAGTCTTCCATTATTTTTTTTTAATTTGATGTTATTTATTATAATGATTTATTTTATTTTTTATAAAAATTATTTATAAATTATTTAATATTCTAATTAATTATATTTTTATAAATATCTTTTTGCCTTTAAAAAATTAATGATATAAACATTGGATATTAACCATATATTAAAATCTATATTATTTCACATATTTATTAGAAAAATATGAATATTCATCTTTTAATTTTAATATATATTTTTTTTCTTTTGTAATTAAATTCTCAAGATAATTTATTTCATCATTAATATTTATTATATTATCCCTTATTATTTGATTTAAATAAATATTTCTACTTGAAGAACTAATATGTAAATTATGATTTAATTTCAATGACTTTCTTTCTGAAGGCATAATAAATTTTTTTTGTTTATTCTCATTAATTTCTTTTCCTATTACCTTCAAATAATTATTAATTAACTGAACACTTTTTAAAGAACATCCTTGACAAAAAACTTTATCATTATCATTACATAAATATTTATTTTTAGTATTTAATAATAATTTATGTATCTCTTTTTTTGGATGCATATCTTTTTCAATTTCAAAAGAATAATAAGTAAAACCAGTCATTATCATATATAATAATACACTTATATTATGTTTGTTTTTGGAAAAAAAATAAAATTCTAATGTATTTTGTGAAAAAACATCATTAAATAATTTATTTAATATAAATAAAATGTTTTTATTTTCTGAAATAAAAACTGATATATAATATTTATCATATTCATCTCCTTTTATATTATTATATGTTGATGAATTTAGTTTATCTATTAAATTGATTATTATTTCATAAAATAATATTAAATTATTTGAAAATTGTCTTGTTGCATTTATTAAGAATATTAAAATTATTTTTAAAGAAAAAATATTTTCTGTATATAGATAATTTTTCAGTTGAGATGATGTTTGAATATTGAAATTACATTTAAATTTTTTAAAAGTCTTTAAATTAAAAGTTGAATTATTTGTTGTGGAAAGAGAGTAGGTTTTAAAAATTGAATTATTTATTTTCATATATATTTTATTATTATTTTTTAATTGTTAATAAATTATTTTAAATGAAAAGAATTGTATTAATTCACAATTTTAATATTTATTTTAATAATGAAATATATTTAAAAGAAAAAAATTTGTTCAAATAAATGTTTATAGTAAAAACAATATTCAAAATTTTAATTTTATTATAATTAATAATTAAATATTAAAAATATATATATAAATAATATATAAATAATAAAATATAATAATTAATAATTGAACCTTAATATTAAAAAGAAATTATTTAGAATTTAATAAATATTATAATAATGAATTTCAAATGAATGATTATAATTTAATAAATAAAAAAATAATTAACTAAATCCCTCCAAATTATAACTCAAAAAAAACAATTATATCTTTAAAAAAAAATAAATTAAAAAAAAAAATCATATAACAATTAAATAATCAAAATCTTCTTATTTCAAAATCCAAAAAATTCTTATTTAACTTATTTTTTAAATAAAAAACTTTTTAAAAACTCTATTGTCTCCTTCTTCTAAAAGCAGTTCTTCTTTGAAGATTTCTTCTAAAAGCCAATCTTCTTTGTCCTCTTCTAAAATTATTATTATTAAAACCAAATCTCCTAAAACCAAAATTCCTAAAACCAAAATTGAAAGGTCTTCTATAACTAACATTCATAGTATATCCTCTATACATGAATCTATTCCAATAATTCAAAGCTCTTCTTGCACCATCAGGGAAAGCAAACATAACAAAAGCAGTTCTTCTTGAAGTACCATTTCTATTATAATTAACATTACATCTTAAAATCCTTCCATGTCTTGAAAATAATCTTCTTAATGTTTGAGTATTGACGAAAGGATTTAAATTTGATATATATATTCTTCTATAATTTTGAGTTCTTCTAAAACGATTAAATCTAAATTGATTATTTCTAAATTGATTTCTTCGAAATCCTCTTCTGGGAAATCCAAAGTAATTTCTATTTATTCTATTATTATTTTGAACTCCTCTAACACGACCTCTTGGTGCCATTCCTCTTGGTCCTCCACGTGGTGTTCCCCTTACGTTATTGAATGTTGTGTCTTGATTTTCTTCGTTTGACATTTTTATATTTAAAAAAATTTTAAATTTTATTAAATAAATTGAGATATTCACTTAAAAATTAATATTTTTAATAGTCTATTATTATTCAATTAATAGATAAATTAATGTTGGTTATCTTTTTATGTATATTTTATTTTTATTTTATATTTAACTAATACTGACTATTTTTATTTACAATTTTAACAATAAATCTGCATTAAATATTTTTTTCAAATAATTTATTTATTCAAGATATTTTGGAACATATTTTATATAATCTATAATATTTTTATTAAAATAGTCATTGATTTATAATTAATAATGTAATATAATAAATTATAAAAGAAATCTATATTTAAATTATTATTATATATTAAATTATTAGTTAAATAACTTAATATTAAGATTCATATTTACATTATTAGTTGAATATTATTTTTATAATTATAAAAATGAGTTTTCAAAAGAGAAATCATATTTCCCTTTTTAATAAATTATTTTTTACAATTTGGAAAAGAACATTTAAAAGATATTCTTATATGTATTTAATAAATCTTTTATTTATTATCATATTTTTTAAAATCTAATACTTCATTTGTTTTATTTATTGATTCTCTTCTTTTTTTTTAATTTTAAATTTAAAGAAATTTAAAGAATATAAATTTTATAAAATTTTAATATTAGAATTTATTATTTGAAAATAAGGCATACATTTTAATAAAATAAAAAAGAAATGTTAAAAATATTATAATATAATTATTTTAATTCATTTTAATTTATTTATTTATGAATGAAAGTAATTTAAATTGTCTATTATGTGAAAAAAATAAACTAATATATTTAAATTTTGAAAAATGTAATCACAAAATATGTCAATCATGTCTAAAACAAGTATTATTGAATTCAACATTTCTCCAAAAAAAAATAAAACCAAATTTTGAAATATCATGTAAATGTAATAGTTCCATATTATTATTAACACCAAATTCATTATTATCATTTCTTCAAAGTAATTCAAAAATAGATAATATATGTGAAAAACATAATTTACCTTTTGAACACTATTGTTCAAATTGTAGATTATGGTTATGTTCAGAATGTAAAAAAGATTTTCATAATGATTATTTTAGTTCTCATCCTTTAAAAACTTTTAATCAATTTGATGAAAATGATAATAATTTATGCCCAATTCATAATAATTGTAATTTAAGTTATTATTGTAAAACTTGTAAATGTTCTATTTGTCAAAAAGGAGTTTATAATGAACATAGAGAACATTGGAAAATTAGTTTTGATGATTATATGAAACAATTTAAGAAATTTGAAAAAAAATGGAAAAGAAAAAATTTAAATGATTTTACTATTTATATTGATTCTTGTTTTAAAAAAACTGTAAATGATATTGAAAATAGTTTTAATCTGGTTAAAGAAAAAATTGAAAATATAATTGAAAATTTTAAAAAGTTTGAAATAAATTTAACAAATATTAAAAGTAATAAAATTATAGAAATTAAAACTTATATTGATATATTAAAAAATTTATATAACTTTTATTATAAACGAAAAGAAAAAAAAGAAAAAAATAGAAATGATATTAAATTTTTATATAAAGCTTTTACAGAATTTAAAGAAATAACAATAGATTCCAAAATATTTAAACAAAATTTCCAAAAAATTGATTCTTATTTTAATGAATTATTTAATATAGATTTTTTCCCAATTAAACTATCATTTTATTACCATGACAACAAAAACATATTTAAAAAAGAAAAATATACTCATTGTTCAAAATCAATATCAATACAGGAAAAATGGGTAAATTGCATAGTAGAAATAAATGATGATAAATTAGCAGCAGGATGTGGTGATTTTTTAATAAAGGAAAAAAAAGTAATAAAAATATTTAATTTAATGAGCTATAAAGAAGAAGGAAAATTAATAGGACATACAAATGATATAATATCATTAATTTATTTAAAAAATAATGGAAAATTAATTTCAGGTTCATTAGATAATTCAATTAAAATATGGAATTTAAATACTTATAAAGAAGAAAAAACTCTTTATGGTCATTTAGGAAATGTACAATGTTTATTAGAATTAAATAATAATACTTTAGTTTCTGGAAGTGGTGATTCAACAATTAAATTTTGGAATTTATTTAATTATTCAAATATTAAAACTTTAAAAGGACATAAAGATAAAATTAGAGCAATGATTAAATTAAAAGATGGGAGAATTGCTTCAGGATCATATGATAATACTATTAAAGTTTGGAATTTATCAAATGAAAAAGAAGATTTTACTTTGAGTGATAAAGTTGATGATGTTTTTTGTTTAATTCAATTATTTAATGGAAATTTGGCTTCTGGTTCTAAAGATAATAAAATTAAAATTTGGGATTTAAAAAAAGGAATTATTCAATATTTTTTAATTGGTCATACTGATTGTGTTTTGTGTTTAATTAATTTAAAAGATGGAAGATTAGTTTCTTGTGGAAGTGATAAAAAAATTAAAATATGGAGAGTTGATAATAGAAGAGAAGAAATTACTCTTGAAGGGCATAATGATATTGTTAATTGTTTAATTCAACTTGGAAATGGTAAAATTGTTTCTTGTTCTTTAGATAGGACTATTAAATTTTGGAATTGATTTTTCTTTATTATTTTATTATTGGTAATTTTAATTATTGCTTTTTTCTATTATTTGTTATTGTAGTGGTTAATTATTTTATTATTAATGATATAATAATTTTTTATTTGATTATGTATCTTATTAAAAGGAATAATATTATTTTTTTAGATAATAAAATGAAATAATATATATTTAAAAATTTAAATAATTATAAATGTTAAGAGAACTTAAATTACAATTAATAACACAACCCAAAATTGATCATCAAAAAGTTAAATCAAATTATATTTTAGATTCATATAATAAATTAACATTATCTAATAAACTTTATTATAATGGAATTATTGAGAATAATACAACTTTATATTATAATAAAAATCCATCAGAGAAATTAGGAAGAAATAATAATCTAATAAGAACTCCATTTAAAACATATAATAATAGTGTAATCAATTTAAATAATTCAAATTTTTCACAAAGAAATTTAAAATCAACAAGACCAAAAACTTCAAGAAATAATAAAATTAAAAGCTATTCACATAGAAGAACAATTAGTTTACAAGATATAAGAAAAAAAAATACAACAGCATATTGTCATTCAATTCAAAGTAGTGATATTCCTGATGATTATAGAGAAAATTTTTGGAATTATATTGATAATGATTTAAATGATTTAAAAACTATGATTAATTCAATTAAACAAAATGGATTTGAAAAATATCAAAATGAAATAGAAAAAAAAACTAAATTAAAAAATGAATTAGAAATGTCAATTTTAAATCTTAAATCAATTATCAATACTTTTAAAACTAATAAAAAAAATTTAATATTAGAAAACTCCAAAAATAAAATAGAGATTAAAAATAAAGAAAATATGTCTTCAAGATATAAAAATATTAATGATAATATTGAAAAATATAAAAAAGATATTTCAATTCTTAATACAAAAGTTAATAATATCAATAATAAAAATTTAAATATAAATTTACAAATAGTTAAATATAAAAGTGATATTGAAATAATGAAACAACAAAATCAAAAATACAATAAAATAATAAGTGATTTAAAAAAGCAAAAAGATAATATTAAATCAGCAATCAAAATTTTATATAATCATATAGAAAATATAAAAGAAAAAATAAGAGTATTTACTATTGGTAAAAGTGATTTTATGATTAATTTTTCTGATATAACAGAAAGAAGTTTAGTTAAATAAACTTAAAATAGTTTTTTTATCTTAATTTATTATATAAAGATAAAATATTTACATATAATTATTATTCCATATATAAAAAATAAAAAATCATTTTTTTTTTAAAATATTATTATGAGAATTTTCATTTGTTATTTTATTTAAAAAAATATCAGGTTTGAGTAAATCATTAATATTACTATTAGCATCATTAGTATTAATTAAATTCTCACTTTGTATATTATTCTCACTAGAATCCTTATTTTCATTATCTTTAAAATCATCTTTAATATCTTCTTTAAAATTATTTTCTTCATTATTATAATCTAAAACAAACCAATCATATTTATAATCCATTTTATATTCAAATCTTTTCATCATTTTATTAATTAAATCATTAACATAAAAATAATCAGGTTCATCTTCAAATTTTAATTTTCTAGGATAATTAAGAATATCAATAAATTCATTTGGTAAATTTTCACATAATTTATCTAAAGAAGTTCCAATTTTTTTTTCCATTATCTTATCATATTTTTCTTTTTTATTTTTCCCTTTCATTCCCATCCAAGGTAAACTACCTTTTAAAAAATATATTAAAACATAACCAATTTGTTCTAAATCATCTCTTCTACTTTGTTCAATTCCTTGATGAGTAAAAATTGAAGCATATCTTACAGTTCCAGTTAAAGATTTACCATCTTTATAAGGAATATGATTTTTATTTTGATCAAGATATCTTTTTGATAATCCCATATCAATAATATATAAAATTTTATTTTTATCATTTTTCCCCATTAAAAAATTATTTGGTTTAATATCTCTATGAATTATTCCTTTTTTATGCATAAATTCTATTCTATTATATATTTGTTTTGCTAATAATAAAGTTGTTTTTAAAGAAAATTTTCTTCCTAAATTATTAAATATTGTTTCTAAATTTTTTCCTAAAAGTTCTAATACTAAACATGAATATTTTTCTATTTCATGATAATAATAAATTTTTGGTATTCCTATTCCACCTTGTAAATCTTTTAATATTCGTGTTTCATGATGTAATTGAGGATGTTTTGATGATTTTATTTCTAATTTAACTGCAACTTCTTGTGCTGTTTTTTGATTTAATCCTAAATAAATTTCACCAAATGCACCATGACCTAATTTTTTATTTATATACATTATATAATGACTTCCTATTTTTGCTATGTTATTTATTATTTCTACCATTTATAAAAGAAAAAATAAAATAAAATTTAAATAATTTAAAAATAGTATTTATAATATAAAATAATTTTTAAACATATACTTAATTTAGAAATTAAATTTATAAATTTTAAAATTATTTAAAAGAATATAAAATAATAAAAAATTAATTTTTAATAATTTCATTCTTAATTTTCTTAATATTCTCATCTATTCTTTTTTCACTTTCAACAATATATTGTTGAACTCTCCCATCAATAATAGTATTATGATCCTTAAATTTAATATCTAACTGACTATCAAAATATGCCATTTTTTTTTCAATCATTTCAACAATCTTTCCCATATTTTCTTTTTGTTCAAGAGAATATTCTTTTTTACTTTCTTCAAATTTCATATTCATAGTATTAGTAAGCATTAATTCATAATTTTTCATAATTTCTTTCATAGGTTGTAAATTTTCAGCACAAAGTCTTTCAACATATTCTCTTACTAAAACAGCATTAGGATCAGAACTTCCTTGAATATTAACATCACCTTTTAAATTATTTAAAGCACCTTGTGCAATATTTCCAGAAATATCATTTATTCTTTCATTTAAATCACTTATTTTTTTTGTTGTATTATCTTCATTTGTTCTTATATTATTTTTTATTGTGTCTGTTTCTTCTTTAAATATTTTTGTTAATGATTCTTTTATTTCTTTCTCTTTTGTTTCTATTAATTCATTATTTTCTTTCATGTAATTATCTAATGTTGATGATAGTAAATCTAATTTGCTAAAATATTGTTTATTTAATTCTTGAATTTCTTCATATTTTTTTTCTATTCCATTTATTGATTCTTTTACAAAATTTTCAAAATCTGATAAATGTGTTTTTTGTTCTTGTAAATTATCTTTTAAAGCTGTAATTGTTTCATCATATATTTTATTATTATTACTTATTTTTGTCTCTACTTTTGATAATCCTGCTTCAAGTAAACTTCTAATTGATTTAAATTCTAAAGTATATTTTTCATTGTGTTTTGATATTAAATCATTAAATGTTTTCATATAATCTTTATTTAAACTTATTAAATTTTTTTCTGTTTCAAGTTGAGTTTTTTCTAATTTTGTCATTTGTTCATCATGTTTAGAAAAAATTTGTAAAAATTCATTTCTAACATCATTAATCATTTTTTTTCTATATTCACTTTCTTCATTTAAATTCTTATTAGTAATATCAACCATATTTTTAACTTGAGCAAATTGTGCATTAATTCTATTTTCTTTAGATTCATCTAATTTAATTAATTCATTTTGTTGTTGTAATCTACTTTCAACTGCTTCAGTTTGAACAGTTTTAATTTTATCTAATGTAAATTTTTGATATTGTTCATTTTCTTTTCCCATTTCAGTCATTTTTAAATTTAAATCTCCTAAAGAATGAAATAATTCATTTATTTTATTTTCATTATTTTTATTAAAAGTATAAACAGTTCCTTTTAATTCATTAAAATCTAAATTTTTAACACATTCTTCTAATCTTTTTTGTACTTCATTTACAATTGTTGAAGATTTTTCATTTAATTGTAAATAATTATTAAAACTTAATAAAATTTCAGTTAATTTACTATCATGTTCATTTAATTTAATATTATTAATTCTAATAATTTTTTCTTGTTCTGCTATTATTTTATTATATTCAATAATTTTTTCTTGTATTTCACTTTGATTTTGAAATGATTTAGAAATTAAATTTTTTAAATTTTGAATTTCTTTATAAACATCACTACCAAAATTATTTAAATTACTTTGTTGAAAATTATTATTATTAGGATAATAATTCATTTGATTATTTGATAAAGGTCTATTTAAATTAATATTATTATTTTGAATTGGAGTTATTGGAAGATTATTTGATGAATCACCTTTTCTCATTGGAGTATATGTAAAAGGAACTCTACTTGAATTTGTTGTTGAAGAAAACGAATTTAAATTTGTATTATTTAAACTATTATTTGTATTTTTTCCATTTGTTAATGCTAATGAATTTCCTGTATCTCTATTCATTTTCTCTATTTCTAAAAATTTTTTGTAATCTCTTATATTGTCTCCTAGTATGTTGTTTGATATTTGACGTGATTGTTCCATTGTTTTTTTTTATGAAATTTATTTTTTTTATTTTGTTTGTTTTTTTTAATTATTTTGTAATATTATTTTTAAAAATAATTTGATTATAAAGTTAAGAAATATTTTATATATGATAAATTTGATTTGATTAATTAAAACAAAATAATTATATTTTAATTCAAATAAATAATAAAAATATGAAATTTTTAACTAAATTAATATTATTATATCTTTTTTTTTAAAAAAAATATATTTTTTAATTATTTTATCAGTCAATTATTTTTTAAAAATTTATTTTTTCTCTAAACTACATTTAAAAACTAGAAAAATCATCAAAAAAATCAATTTATACTCAATTAATATAAAAAAAAATCTAAAAAATTAATATATTTTAAATCAATAATTAAATACTTCATTCTCATCTAATTTACCCATTAAAACAACTTTTTTATTAAAATAATTAATTAAAATTAAGATTTTTTCCAAATTAAAATGAATTTAATTTGATATTTAAGTAACTTATTCTTTTGAATTTAATTTGATTTAAAAAAAATAACCTAAGATATCAACAAAATGAGTTTACAATTCGAAATGAGATTTTTGGAAGAAACGGATAAAAATCAAAAATACTTTTCCATAAAATTAATATCTCTATTTATAATTCTTATAATTGGAGTAATATTTGGACTACTACCATATTTCATAAAATCATGTCGAAAAAATTTAGAATGTTTAAGTTTAGTTAATTCCTTTGCTGAGGTTTAATTTTAGGAATTGGATTATTTCACATATTACCAGAAGCTAATGAAAAATTTGAAAAATATGAAAAATTAAAAGATGTGCATATTTTTTAGCTTTTATTTCATATGCTTTAATTCTTTTTGTTGAAAGAGTTGCTTTTGATGGTCATTCTCTTATAAAAAATCATAATCATCATCATGAAAATAATGATGAGAAAAATGATAAAAAAAAAAGAAATTAAGAAAAAAATTATTAAAGATACTCAGAGTCGAATTGATACTGAATGTGATTCAATGAATAAACAATATGAAAAGAAAGAAGATGAACAAGATAAAAAAGAAGTCAAAAAAAAGAAAAAAATGAAGAAGAAAAAAATAATTTAGAAAATAAAAGCAACGTATCAAAAATATCATTTAAAAGAATATTAAACTCACTTTTTCTCGAATCAAGTTTTTCAGAAGAAATAAACAAATCAATACAACAAACTTCAATAATAATATACAATTAAAAAAAAATATTTTCATATCAAAAACTAAAATTCAAAAGATAAAAAATCCAATAAAAAGAACAAAATCACTTCCAGAATTAACACTAGAGGAAATACATGAAAAAAAAAAATCCAGATTCCCTTTTTAAAAATTTATTTACACCATTTATATTATTATTCGCATTAGGTTTCATGGAATATTCGAAGGATTAGAGTTAGGAATAGAAAAAAGAAAAAATGAAATATTTTTTCTATTATTAGCAATTTCTACTCATAAATGGGCAGCATCACTTTCATTAGGAATTTCATTTATTAAAGCAAAAACAAGTAAAAAAATTTATATTATTATGACTATGATTCTTGCTGTTATTGGTCCTTTTGGAATTTTACTTGGGATTATTTTATCTAAAAATTCAAATAATTTAGTTGAAGGTATTTTAATGGGAATTTCTGTTGGAACTTTTATTTATGTTGCTTGATCTGATGTTCTTGTTGAAGAATTTGAAAATAAGAAAAATAGGTTTTTGAAATTTTTTCTTTTTATTGTTGGAGGTGCTTTTTGTGCTGGGTTGTCTTTTATAGAAATGATTGGGATAGTGAGGATTAAAAATTGAGTTTTTTATTTTTTTTTTGTTGTTGTTTGAAAAATTATTTTTTTTCTGTTTTTTTAGATTAGTTAAGTTATTTATTTATGTTTATTATATTTATATAATTTAAATTGTTTTTATTTATTTATATTTTTTTTTTGAAATTATTTTAATATATTTTAATAACAAAATAAATTTGTAGTTTTATCTTTATTATTTGAATTTCTATTATTTCCATCAGGACATTTTTGGATATTTAAATAAGATTTTAATTTCTTTAAAACATTTTCTTTAATAATTAAATTTCTCTCAATAAAAAACCAATAAACATTATTATTACAAGGAGGATAATTTAAATGTCCATTATAATAATAAACATTATCCATCATAGTATAAACATCAAGAAAATCTTTAAAATCATTAATAGTAATATCAACAGATAAATTTTTCCCCTTAATACAATTATTAATTTCATCAAAAATATGACTTTGTTCTATAGAATCATTAACTTTTAATACAGGAATAGAAACAAAAGTCCAAATTAATTCACCTTTAAAATTATCAGTACAATTAACTTGTAATTCAGCATCATATTTTTTATTATTAAAAATATGTTCTCCTGGAATTTTAAAACTTATTGAATGACAATTAAGATTTATAAATTCACCAACTTTTATTTTTTCATTTGAATAATTTTTTATATTAAACATTAATTCACCTAATGGAGTTTCTTGAAAATTTAATATTAATAAATTATCTTGTTCCATTAATTGTAATTTTCCTTTTACATTTTTGTTCATTTTTGGAAAAAAATAATATTTTGATTCAATTTTTTCTGCCTCATAACTATTTATTTTCATTGGTGATATTTGATTTGTGTTACATTCTGGGAAATTAATTTTCCAATCATCACCATGTTTTTTATAATCCCAAGATTGTGATTTTGATAATGTAAATAAGAATAATATTAAATATTTCATTATTTATATTTTTAATTTTTCATTCATAATTTAAAAATAAATTTTGAAAAGGATTATGTAATTAATAGTTAAATAAAATAATTTATTTTTATAAATTTAAAAAAAGAAATTTAAATATTAAATAAAATAAAATTGATTTAATGTAGGAAAATCCATTAATATTTATAATTTCATTTAATATATCTTAATTATATTTATTGTTACTTTTACATTAATTCCTTTTATAAATTTATTATTTATATTATTATATAAATATTACTTTACAATTATATTTATTTTAATTTACAAAAAAAATGTCAAATGTGAATGAAGAAAAAATAGATAATAATGTAGAAGAAAAACAAGAACATACATTAAATACATTACAATTATTACAAAAAATCCAAAATGACATTTTAGATAGTTTTCAATCAGGCACAGATGAATTAGAATCATATAAACAATTAATTTCAATATTAGAAGAATTAATTAAATTAGAAAAAGTTGAAAAATTTTTTAATGGAAATAGAGAAATTATTGATTATTTTTTTCAAAAATTTAATTATGATATAATTAATAATATTTTACATATAAATTATATTCCAGGAGAAAATGGAGATGAAATAGCTTTACAAATATTAATTTTATATTGTAAACTTTTTATAACTATATTAAAAGAAGAAGAGGAAAAATATTTTCTTGAATTAATTCCACATATTTTTTGTTATAAATATAATTTTTATAGAGGAGAAAAAAATGATTATATAAATATATCAAAAGATGCTATGAACAAAAAATTAATGGATTATGAAAATTTTAATGAAAATTTAATTAATAGAAAATTTGAAAATGTATCAGATTTTTTAATTGAAAATAATGGAATAGATATTAATACTGATTTTAATGAAAAAAAAAACCAAAAAATATGGATTAGAAGTAAAATAAATTCAATAAGTGAAGATAAAACCTCTTTTACTGCTTTAATTCCAGAAAATGATGATAATATAATAACAATAAATATATCAAGTTTAGATTATGCAAAAGAAGGTTTAATTACACAAGATTATGAATGGAGAACAAATTTAAAAATTGGAGATAGAATATTTTGTTATGAAAGAAATAATTTTTATCCTTGTACAATAATAAATAAAAATGAAGAAGAAATAAATGGATTGAAAAATATTATTTTTCAAGTTGGTTATAGAATATATATAAATGATAATGAAGATTTTTCATTTTATTCTAATTATTATTCAAATAATATTAAAATTGATAATAATGGACAATATATTGGAGAAGATGAAAATTGTGATGAAAAATTATATTACTATGAAACAAGAATTCAAAGAGAAAAAGATCCTCAAAATAATATTAATTATAATTATGATAAAATTATTCCTTATGAAAAAAAAAATTATGTTATTGGAAGAAATATGAATTTTTCATATTATTTTGCTCTTTTAGTTCAAGAATTTTGTAAAGATGAGTCTTTTTATAAATTTATAAATGCTTTAAAAGGTTTAACAAAATCAAAATATTATTGTCATTTATTAAATATATTTGTTTTTATTATTAGACAATGTGTTCAATATTTTCATTATGAATTTATTAAAGAATTCTCATTATTATTTATTGAATTTTTTCAAGAATTAATAAGAAATAATTTAAAAGAAATTAAAAAAGATATATTTGAAGCTTTATTTAATACGTTTAATTTTTTTATAAAATTTTATCCGAAAGAACAAGAAAAAATAATTTTTGATTCAATTATAATTTCTTCAATTAATTTACTTAAATCTGATATTCTTGATAAAAAATTATATGCATTAAAAAAAATAATAAAACCATATAATATAAATCCAAAAAAATATATTCAAGAATTAGTTAAAGCAATAAAAGAAAATAATTTAATTTCTGTAATATTTAATTCTCATTCTCATAATCAAGTTATAGTTCAATCAAAAGATTTAATTTCTATTTTATTTTTTGAAAATGCATTATCAAAAGAAGATGTATTAACAATTTGGGAAGAAACAAAAAAAAGAGATGCAGAGACTAGATCAGTTATATTAAATATATTTCATGAAATGGGATGTAATCAAGAAGAAAGAGAAATTATTATTGATATGATATTAGAAGAAAATATTAATGATATTTTATCAGAAGAATTTGATATTTTATTAACTAATAGAAATAATTATGATAAATGTATTGATTTTTTTTTAAATGGAATTTTTAATAATGAAATTAATTCAAATGAAAAATTAAATCAAATTAATACTTATTTAATTAGAACAATTCATGAAAGTAATGAACAATATATTTTAGTTAAAAAAGTTTTAGAAAAATGTGAAAATTATATTGAAAATGAAGATATTGATGAAGAAAAAGCTAGAAAAAGTTATATTTTAATAATTAAATTATTTAATGTTAATGTTCATTTAAATGAAGAAGATAAAAAAAAATTAATTGAAATTTATAAAAAATCAATTAATAAATTCATTGATAATTTCAAAAATAAAAAACATGAATATAATCAAAATGATATAATTCAAAAAATTGATTTTGCAAAAATTGCATATAAATATTGTGAACAAGAGTTTGGTTCATTTATTCAATTTTTATATGAATTTTTATTTGAAGGTGGATTATCAAAAGATTATTTTTATTCATGTGTATATGAAATAATAACAAAACAAACATCACAAAATGAAAAAATATTAATTGAAGTATCAGAATTATTTAAAACTAAAATATTTACAAATGAAGAAAATTTAGAAAACATAACTCAAGATGGTTATTTAACAATATTATATTTAATATTTAAATTACAAAAAAAAAATCTTCCATTTGTATCATTTGAACAAAAAGATGTATATACATATTGTATATATTTATCATCAATTCCATTAGAAGAATTAGAATTATTTAATTATTTTTGGACATTATTAGTAAAAGTAAAAAACAATATAATAAGTAAAGAAATATGGTTAACAATAATTTCTTCATATAAAAAAAATAATCAAGAAGAAAAAATAAATGAAAAATTAAATGAAATATTACAAACTGCTCCAATAAATAGAATAATTCAAGTAATTCCAGATATAATAATATCATCTGAAGAAAAAGGATTAATAGAAGGGATAAATCCTCATATTAGTTTATTTAAAATTCATTTTTATAATATCTTTTGTATATTTTTACCAAGAGGATTAAATTCTCATTCAATATCAATAACATTACCAGTAGCAACAAATGATACTTTATGGGAAGTTAAACTTAAACTTGCTAAAAGTTTTAAAGTATCAACTGATTTTTTTAATTTAATTGTAAAAGGAACACATGAAAAAGAAAGTAATTTAGTTTATAATAAATTAATATCAGAAATTATTCCTGAAGATGAAGTAAATGATAAAAAATTAATAATGTTAAGATCAAAAAAAATGAATGATATAAATGAAATTCCTTTATTAAAAGATAATGAAATGGTTCCAGAATTAGAAAATATATTAAAAGATTGGTTTAATACTTATTCAGAAGATGAAATAATGAATATTGAACATTTATGTGAATTTTTAACAAAAATTAATTTTTTAAATGAAAATATTCAAAGTAATGATTGGAGAATTAATTTAATGAGAAAATATTTTGAAGAAGGAACTAATGATTTAAAATGGGAAGGTTTTAGAAGATATTTTTATGATAGAATTATTGATTCTGATAAAATTGATTCTGTAAGAGATAATTTAAAAAATATGTATGTTAGAAATGATTTAATTCCTGGGGATGTTCCTATTGTTGAAAGGGATTTAGATAAAAATAAATTTTTAAGATATTCTTTAGCAAATGATGAATATTTCTTTTTAAGATTATATAATTATTATGATGAAAGTGATATGGAAAATAATATTAAAGTTTATAACTTTATTAATACTTTGTGTACTAATGAAATAATAAAAAAAAATATTGAACAATGTGAAAAAGATTATTTAAATAAAATTTTATGTTATGATAAAACAAAAATTATTAAAATTAATTATAATATGAGAATTATTGGTGATTTTATTGAACAATTTGGTCAAAATGATTCTAAAGAATGTAATTTTATTTTTTTATTTATTAAAAATGATGGTTTTGATTTATTAATTAAATTATTTAATCAATTAAAATCAATTGAAAAATTAAGTGAAATTGAAATTTCAACAATTTCCTTCATTAGAAGAATATTTTTTATTATTTGTAAATGTTATTTATCAAAATATGAACCTTATAGAGTTAATTTTTCACAAAATATTGATATTAATAATATAGATAAAGAAATTTTTGAAATAATAGATGATGTAATAGAAAAAAATAATTTTTTCAAATTAATTTCAAATGACTTTGAAGAAGAAGACACAAGTTCAATTAATTTAGTATTATTTTTTTTAACTTTTTCAGAAGATGATAAATTAAAAAGCATAATAGAAAAAATAGAAGAAACAAACTTTACAAAAAATTTATTAGATATTTCACAAAAAAATAAAAAATATCAAAATATGATAATCCAATTTATTCAAGCTCAATTACAAATTAAATGGTCAATTTATCTTTATAAATTCTTTAATGATTTATATATATTATGCTATAAAGTAGAAAAAACACCATTATTAATAATATATAATTTATTTGGATACATATATTCACAAAGTCTTGAAAATGAAGAATTAAAATTCTTAAAAGAAAAACTAGATGATGATTTAATTAATAAAATAATCGAAGCAATTAAATTATCATTTGTAGGAGAATATATTGAAATGGAAAGAGAAAAATTGGAAGGTTATTTACATTCATTAGTCTATATAAAAAATGGAGGAGAAATTTTTGAAAATTTTATTAAATTCATAATAAAAAACATATTTTCAAATAACAATTTAAATATTTCAATAATAGAAAATGAAAAAAATGATAATAATTATATTGACGAAGAAAATTTAATTCCTCAAAATAATTTTTTATTAAAAACCTCTCAGCAATCAAAAATAATATTTTCTTATTTTTTAACTCAAGTATTAAAATATTATAAAATAGATTATAAATTATTTTTCCAACAAACTCAAAATGATGAAAATGAAACAATATTAAAATATAAAAATCACATTCCAAAATATTTTAAAGAATATCCCCCATCAAAAATGAGTAAAAAATTCAATCATGTAGGATTAAGAAATCCTCATTGCATTTGTTATATGAATTCAATATTACAACAATTTTATATGATACCAACTTTTCGTTATGCAATATTACAAAATTCAGATAATAAAAAAGAAAATTATGTAAATGGAATAGATGATAATAATTATCATCAATTACAAAAATTATTTGCTTATTTAACTTTAAGTCAAAGATCCGATTTTACGCCAATTGATTTTTGCTTTTCTTTTAAAGACTTTGAAGGAAATCCAACTGATATTACAACTCAAAAAGATTCTAATGAATTTTTATCTTTATTTATTGAAAAATTAGAAGAAGAATTAAAACAAACTCCAATGAAATATTTAATTGATTCTGTTTTCAAAGGACAAACTTGTAATCAATTAATTTGTTCTAAATGTAATACTATTAAAAATAGAATTGAAGAATTTAATTATTTAAGTCTTGAAGTTAAAAATATGAATAATATTTATGATAGTTTAAGTAAGTTTATTAAAGGAGAAGAAATTGAAGGTTATGAATGTGATACTTGTAAACAAAAAGTTACTGTTAATAAAAGAAATTTACTTTCTCAATTACCAAATGTTTTAATTATTTATTTACAAAGAATTTGTTTTGATTATGAATATTTTCAAAATAGAAAAATAAATTCAAGATTGGAATTTCCAAATAAATTAAATTTAAAAAATTATACAATTGAATCAACAATAAATGAAGGAAAAGGAAATGAAGATTTTTTTATTAAAACAAATGATTATTATGAATATAATTTAGTAGGTGTAAATGTACATTATGGTTTAAGTGAAGCTGGTCATTATTTTTCTTTTATTAATACTGAAAGAACAGGATATTTAAATAAAATGATTCATAATGATAATAATTGGTTAAAATTTAATGATAGTGTCATTTCAGAATTTTCAATTAATGAAATTGAAGAAAATTGTTTTGGAGGAAAAATGAATAATAATCATTTTTATAATAATGATGATATGACTGAAACTATGCAAAGTGCTTATATGTTAGTTTATGAAAGAGAAATTAAATCTCCATTAAAAATTAAAGTTGAAAAAAATGAATTGGAAAATAATAAAAATATTATTACTTATAATAATAATGATGAAAATGATATTTTTAAAAAGTATAATATATTTACAAATGATAATGAAGAAATTTTTAATCATTATTTTTTTAATTCTGATAAAAATGAATATTATAATTTCATATCTTTTTATTCTTTGAAAAAGTTAATTCCTAGAAAACTTGCAATTGAAATATTATTAGATAATAAAGATTTAGAAAATACAAAACCAAATGATGAGAATTTTTTTAAGTTAATTGAAGATGTTTGTTTGAATTTTATTAAACAAGCTAAAGAAAATAGAAATATTGATAGAAATATTTTAAATCAATTTATTGATTTTGTAAATAAAAATGTTGATTATAGAAATAATAATTTAAAACTAAAAATTAAAAAAGAAATTATTGATATCTTACCTTCTGATGATGATGATGATGTTCAATAAATAATAATTTATTATATTTAAATAAATTTTAAGAAAGTACTTAAAAAACTTTTTTAATTAAATAATTATTTTAAATTATTTTTTGGTTTTTTTTTAATTTTTTTAAATTTATTTAAAGTATTTATTTAGATGCTTAAAGATTATAAACATTTTTCTTATGCAATTATTGCTCTTTTATTTTTTCCTATATCAATGATTTGCATTACTAAAAATAAAAAAAATATTTTGATAACAATACGTTCAATTACATTATTTCATTTTACAAATATTTCAATACTTTTTCAAATCTTAATTTTATCATTTTTTGAAATTGTTAAGGATATGAATTTTTTTCAAAATTTCCATAATATAATAATTAATTTATTTTTTATATCTCATTTTTCAATCTTTATAACTATTTCATTCAAATATTTTAGATTATTAATTATTACAAATGTTTCAGAAGATTTAAATGATAGATATTATTTAAATAATTTTCAAATTAAAAATTTATATTATGAATATTTATATAATAGATTCACAATGATTATTTTAATAATTTTAATTATAATATATATATTTTGTGGAGTTTTAAATGATAGAATTTTTTTAAAACCTTTTTTATATGTGATTTATTACTATAATTGTTCTAATTTTTCTTCTTTTCCTTGGAGTATAGTTTTTTTTATTGAAAATCTGATTAATATTACATTATGTTTTAATATAATTTTTTCAGAGATTAAATCAGAATTAAATATAAGAAAGGAAATAATATTTTATACTATAATAAATTTTATATATAACATATCATTACTCATATTTTATATTAAAAATATAAATTTTTATTCATTAGATATAACATTTCTTTATTTAATATTAATTTATTTAAATCAAATAATATTACCAATAATTTATGCAATTAGAAATAAAAAAATAATATTTTATGGTCCTGATAATGATATTTCAAATGATCTATATTTATTTTTAAGTAGTAGAAAATGTTGTAAATTTTTTTCAGATTATTTAAATCTTCAACCTGAAAGAAAGAAAAATAGTTATTTTTTATCATTATTTATTAATATTCTTGATTATAGATTAAAATGTATTATTAATGATAAATTTGATAAAATTAAATCTCAAGGTGAATATATTATTGAAAATTTCATAACAAATATTGAAGATATTGAAAATTTTAATGACTCAGAATCTTTATTAAGATTAAGAAATACAAGTTTAAGTTTTTTAGAAAGAAATATTTTTAAATTAGATATGTTTGATGAAATATTAATAATAAGCTATAATTATTTGAATAGTAAATTTTTGAATTTTAAATCCTCATCACATGAATATTTAAACTTAATGTCAGAATTAAATTATGAAACTTATCTCAGGTGTAAATTTATATTATGTGGATTATTATCAAAAGAATAAAATGGAAATTATAATATTAATATATATTATAAAATTATTATTAAAAATTTTCTTTATGAAATATTTATTCACAATAAAATTAAGTTATATTATTATATAACATATAAAAAATTAAAAATCCTTTATTCAATTTGATTATTATTTTGATTATTAACATATGGATAATTTATGTTAATATTTCCATTATTAATAATATTTAAAGGATAATTTCCATACATTAATTGAAGAGACATACTATTAAAATTATTATTATTATTTTCATTCATATTATGATTATTAAAAGAAAAAAGTTGATTTTGATTAATTAAATTATTATTTAAATTATTAATATTATCTATCATATTTCTAGGAATTTGACATCTATTACATATTTTTCTAAAACCATAATTTAAATTATTACATTTTGGACAAGTCCAATCACCTCTTTGTTCTCTTTTTTTTCTTTCTTTTTCTTCTTTTTCTTCTCTTTTTTTTTTTATTTCTGATAATTTTTTTGGTTGTTTTGCAATACCACATCTATTACATTTATTTCTTGTTTCATAATTAAAATTATTACATTGATTACAAATCCATCCCGTTCTACCAAACATTTCTAATAAATATTCACTTTTGTCTAAAATTTCTAATTGTTTTGAATTTTGGTTTTTAGGACTTAAATTTATATTATTATTATTATTATTATTTGTATTTATAATATTATTTATATTTGGAATATTTGAATTTGAATTAGTATTTGAATTATTATTAACTTTATTATTATTTGTATTATTATTATTATTTTTTATTATATTAATGTTATTATTATTTGTATTACTTATTAAATTTTCTTCTTTTGTATTTTTTATATTAAATAAATTTCGGGTATTATTTTTTATTTCATTTGAGTTTGTTATTTTATATTCTGTTTCTATATTTTGTTTCGGGAAAAAATTTTGATATGGAATTTTATTCATTGTATAATTTATTGGATTATAATTATTATAATTATTTATATTCATATTTAAATTTATATTCATCTGGTTATTTATATTTTGATTTTGATTTATATTCATATTTATTTGATTATTTATATTTTGATTTATATTTGAATAAAACTCATTATTATTATTATCATTTAAATTATTAAATTGAATTTGATTATCTTTAACTTTTTTAGGACTTTCATTATATAAATAATAATTATTACTTTCATTATTTTGAGAAGAATTAATATTATCAAAATTAAAATTCATATTTTGATTTTCTTCTTCTTTCTGAATTTTCTTTTGTAACATATTATTATAAAAATTAAAGAAATTATTAGTATTAAATCTACTAATTCCATTATTAGAATTTTGATTTAAAAACTGATTACTCTCATATTGATTATCAGAATTTAAATTATCATATTTTTGATACATATCATTAGAATAAGACAAATTATTATTATAACTATATTGACTATTATTATTATTATATAAATTCATTGATTTAAAATCAATAATATTATTACTATTATTATTTATACTTGAATTATTAATTAAATTTTTAGGAATATAATTATGAGAATTATTTAAACTATCATAAAATTTTTTATCTTCTTGACTTAAATATTCTCTTGTACTATTATAATAATAATAAATTTGACTTTTATTAGTATTATTATTAATAATACTTCTATTACAATTCCATTCTTTTTCAATATAAAATTCATTATTAAAAGTTTTATTCAAATTTTTTTCATTAAAACGATTATTACTATTATTAACACTTTTAAAATGAACTTTTTTTCTTTTATTTTCAATTTCATTCATTGCACTTTCTCCAACAGTAATTTTAGCATTATCTTTATCAACAATAATTTTATTTTCATCTTTAATTACAATTTCACTTGAAGAAGAATCAGAAGAAAAATTATCTTCATCATCACAATTAATTAAACAAATATCACTCATTTTTTTTTTTGGTGGATTAGTACTTCTAATTGGACTTAATTGATCTATTTTATTAATTAAATCTTCTGATAATAAATCATTTAAAACTGAATCTCCTTGAATGGCACTTGAACTATTATTTAATCTTTGTTGACTTTCTAATTCTGAATCTGGGATTTGATTTTGAAATTGTGATAAATTTAATAGTAATGCTGTACTGAAAACTTTTTCATTTTTTTCTTTTTTTTGTTGAGGGGTTTTTTCTTTTTGTTTATTTGACATTTTTTATTTAATAAGTGTTTTATATTTTATAAAAAAAATGCTTTTTTTAAGATGCTTTTAAGATAAATAAATTATTTTTTTTTTTTGGTTTTAAATTTTTTTTTATTTATTTAATTTTTATATAAGTTTGTTATATTTTAAGTTTTTTTTAAAAAAAAATTAAATTATGTATTTATGTCCTAATTGTTTTTATATTCCTAAATTTAAAATTCAAATTATTTCTACAAGTAATGATTTTATTATACAATCAAAATGTTCTTGTGGGAAAATTCCTTTGAAATTAAATAATTTTTTTAATAATTATTTAATAGATTTATCAAATCCAAAATGTAATCTTAATAAAAATCAACATTTTAATTCAAATAATAAAGGAAAAAATTTATGTTATCTTTGTAAAAAAATTTTATGTGAAAAATGTAGTTTAATTCATGAAAAAGCGACTCATCATTTTATTTTAAAAATATCTAATATATTAAATAAATGTTTAAGACATTCAAAAGAATTAATTGGTTATTGTTGTTATTGTAGAGTCAATTTTTGTAAAGAATGTCATAATCATATTAATCATAAAACAAAATTAAATCCTATCAAAATAATTTGTGATAATGAAATAAAGGAAAATTTAAAAATTATTGAAAAAGAAATTCAAAAAATTGATGATAATAATAATATTGAGGTTAAAATATTTTGTTTTATTAAAATATTATATAAAGCTTATATTTCTAATTATGCTAAATTTTATTATCAAATTAGAAAAAATTTTTTATCACATTCAAATATAACTTTTTCAAATAATCAAATATTATTTAATAAAATAAAAAAAATAAAATATCCAAATTCTTTAAAGGAAGTTATGCTAATAAAAGTTGATTCATTTCCAGTGAAAAAAAATACTAATTGTATTTTATGTATAAATAATTTAAAAATTTGTGCTGGATTTATGAATGGACAAGTTAAAATTATATTTTTAAATAAAAAAAAATGTAAAACAATAAAGGTATCAGATAATCCAATAATTGATATGATTAAATGTAATAATGAGGATAAAATCTTAATTAATTGTGGTTGTATTAAAGTTTTAATTTTAAATTTAAAGAATTATTCATTTAATAATATTTTAATTTTTGATATAAAAAATATATTTCTTCAAAATAAAAATAATGATTTAATTTTAGGTTCTCAAACTAAAATTTGTATATATAAAAATGAAGAAGACAATTATAATTTAATTAAGGAATTTATATTTAATAATAATATAAATGATAATTCATCTCTTATTCTAAACAGTAAAATTTTGGAAATAAATAATTTATATGTTATATATATAAATAATTCATTTTTTGAATTACATTCAAATGATTATTTTTTAAAAAAAACTAAAGATATAAAATTTAATGAAGAAATTACTATTCATAAATTAAATAATGAAAAATTTATTGTATGTTTATCAAAATTTATTCATATTATATCATTAAATAATTATCAAATCATTACATCTTTATGTTTTCCCAATGAAATAACTTCTATTTTAATTAAAAATTCTTTTATTTTTATTTCTTTTTTAAATGAAAATATAATTATAATATTGGGTGTAATGATTGCACTGATATACATGGTAAAGAACGCTATGTTTGTTTATTGCACGTATATTCAGAATTCATATTCGGCAAAAATATAATCTTCCGACAGATTTTCCCATTTTCATCTATGGAGGCAACCTCGGTAAGCCGCAGGGCATCCCATTCTTGTTGAAGTGCCTTAATGCTAATGCAGACCGAGACGATTGTCATTT